>OLKM01001644.1:15000-82500 GCA_900291075.1 Melanogrammus aeglefinus
TCTCTCTCTCTCTCTCTCCTCTCTCTCTCTCTCTCTCTCTCTCTCTCTCTCTCTCTCTCTCTCTCTCTCTCTCTCTCTCTCCCTCTCCCTCTCCCTCTTCTCTCCCTCTTTGTGTGTGTTTACTCATTTCCCTCCTGCTTCGGCTTGATGCTTTCTGTGGCAATTAAAAATTGAAAGGGGGCTTTATCAACAGTGTGTCACATGTCAAAACAAGCGGGAAAAGGGAGCATGCTGTGTGTCTGAACGCCCCTCTCCTCTCGCCCCTCTTGCCCCCTCCCAGGTTGACGGGGAGTGACATGTCTGTCCAGGTGCGCCTGAATGACTACCTGGACATCTACTGCCCCCACTACCCTAGAGGAGGAGGAGGAGGAGGAGGAGGGCTTTCCCCGGGGCCCCCAGGAGCCCGAGGTGCTGGCCCTGTACCTGGTGGCCGAGAAGGACTTCAGGGGCTGCGTGGAGAGCAAGCGGGCCATCAAGAGGTGGGAGTGCAACAGCCCCCATGCGCCCTTCGGCCCAGTGCGCTTCTCTGAGAAGATCCAGCGCTTCACCCCCTTCTCCCTGGGCTTCGAGTTCATACCCGGACACCACTACTACTACAGCTGTGAGTACAGCCCCACACATGGGTTTTTATGTGTGTGACTGTGGGGGCGTGTGTGTGCGTGTGTGTATGTGTTTTTGTTGTAAGCTTCAATGGGATCACTCGATATAACGGACATTGTTATAACCCTTACAGCCCGTTTGAAGAACGGTTTTAGTCTCTTAGCTGTCAGGGTTGGGGTGTAAACCCTGGAGGCTTTCCAAGTTCCAAATATGCTTTTAGGTTCGAGCAGCATGAACCAGGTTCATTAAACTACATCATGGCACACTTTACATTTTTTCTTTACATTTCACATCGCAATTGTGCTATTTAGTGGTCCGTTCTGAGTTCTATTTATGTGTGGTTTCTTTCAACCTGTTGATGTGGACATATCTGACACCATAATGGTTCCTAGTCCTTTTGTGTTCCAACCACAGTGGGGAGGGAATGAATAGTGGCAGAGAGGGTAACCGCGCTGAGGCAGAAGAATGGATGTAGAATCACATGACCGATGCAGTTTGGCTTCCGTGTTTTCAGAATCTTCCGGCGGCATTCCAACCCGGTAGGCCAGGGGGGAGGTGTGGAGTACCGCGGGCTGAGGAGAACCACAGAGAGACTAAGGAGAAGGGAATCAGGCACAGGTTGGCAGGGGAACAGCAAAGTGTAGGAGGAAGACAATGGAGATCAATGTATAATAGCAGAGGAGGATGAAAAGGCAGTCAGACGAGCGGGCGGGTTTGAAGCATGGAGAGAGGTGACGGTGAGAGAGAAAGAGACGGGATGGACACAGTCTGACAGTCGTTTGGAAAGATGGGGAAAGAAGTGCGTGGGGAGTGGGAGAGGGAAAGAGGGGGAGAGAGGGGGAGAGAGAGGGGAGAGAGAGAGGGGAGAGAGAGGGGGAGAGAGGAGGGAGAGAGAGAGAGAGAGAGAGAGAGAGAGAGAGAGAGAGAGAGAGAGAGAGAGAGAGAGAGAGAGAGAGAGAGAGAGAGAGAGAGAGAGAGAGAACGGCTGGATGAGGGAATTTTGCAAAAGGGGATAAAAATAAATAAAAGGAAAAGAGAATGCAACAAAAGTGACAATGAAGCGATGGACGAGACGAAAGGAAAGCAAGAATCTTTACATAAATTACAGATGCAGTGGGTAGGTACAATGGGCCATTGTCGGAGCATGAGAAAGTGGTTTCACGCATGCTAACACACACACAGACACACACACGCACACACACATATGCACAGGCACACTGGGCCATTGTAGCTATACTAGACAGTTTAGGGGAAAGACAACAATGTGCCCCCAGGCCACACTGGGCCATTGTAGCTTATACTAGACAGTTTAGGGGAAAGACAACAATGTGCCCCCAGCCCACCCCATACCCCCCCCCCCCCCTACTCCCTGATTGGACCACATTGAGCTTGAAGCAATTGTGTGTGTGTTTTGTCCACATCAAAGATAAGGCGTAAAGTTGGTCCAAACGTCTGGCCCTGGGACTGCGTGTTGAAAGGGGCCCAGGGCCACTAGCTACGATCATAATGGCATTAGGCTGGGAGGACAGCACAATAGTATTAGAGGAAACACTAATGGCATTAGTTGGCTCAGTCTGAGCTGCGCTTGGCTCCTCTCCCTGGCTCCCACAGAACCCAGCGCTGAGAATACAACCGCTGCCCCTCCTGGCTCTCTCCCTGGGTCTCCCTGGCTGTCTGTCCCGCTGCCAGATATAGTAGAGCCACGCCTGCTTTGGTCTGCCATGCAGAGAGACAAGTGGGGGAGAAGCAGCTCCGACAGCAGCCAGAAAACAGGAAACACCTTGATGTCCTGCAGGTCAGCAGGAGAGGAGTCATTTAGACAGGACCCGGGGATAATGCCCTGTTGTACTCTCCTGCAGCGGTGTTCATTCAGAAAGTGTGTGTGTGTGTGTGTGTGTGTGTGTGTGTGTGTGTGTGTGTGTGTGTGTGTGTGTGTGTGTGTGTGTGTGTGTGTGTGTGTGTGTGTGTGTGTGTGTGTGTGTGTGTGTGTGTGTGTGTGTGGTTGCTGACGCCATTGTTTGTGTGTGTGTATGTGTCCTTGTTGGGTTGAAACGACAGCATCCTGTGAATTATTGAAACGGCATCAATGACTGAAAACTGCCCTGGTTGTTTTCATAAGCAGTTCCTGAGAGTTAGGGGGGCCATGTTCTGACGTGGGTATTGGTCCACAACAATACTGGAATGCATTGAATTGTGTTCTCTTATTGTCTGTAATGCCTTCTGCACGCTTGGTTGTATAACGTTTAAACATGAGTTATTCTTCAGAATCTGAACAGATTTATTGTCAAATAGGTTTTCAAATGAGGAATTGTTTTTGGTCTTGGTCATAACAATAAATACATAGTTGGACAAGACAGGCAACAGCAAGGTGACTAGTAATAATAATACTAATAAATAATAGAGAGATGATGAATAGATAATAGAAGAGATTAAGTATTTATAATGGAAGTGCAAGTAATAACGGTAGTTATTGTGTCAGTGGGTGAGCTTCTTGGGTGTTTGTCTGTGTGTGTGAGAGAATGTGTTTGTGTATATTTTTGTGTGTGCACGTTGATTGTATGTGTCTGTTTGTGTGTGTGTGTATGTACTTGTGTGAGTGTGTGTGTGTGTGTTTGGTGTGTGTACGTGAAGACACTGGAGCAATATAAACAACATTTGTTCCCTTAAAGTGCATCATGGGAAAGCTTCAGGGAGCTGAACATGCACATTCAAAATGAGGCTTTGACGGAAGGATTCCCTTCATTACCAGGCAGTTTCTTCTCATCTATCTGACACACTCGTTTGGGATGTCACTGTTCAGCGTGTGTGGAGCTTGATGAGAAAGCAACACACCTTATAGCCCCTGTTGTTCTCTTGTGTATCTCTCTCTCTCTCTCTCTCTCTCTCTCTCTCTCTCTCTCTCTCTCTCTCTCTCTCCTCTCCTCTCTCTCTCTCTCTCTCTCTCTCTCTCTCTCTCTCTCTCTCTCTCTCTCTCTCTCTCTCTCTCTCTCTCTCTCTCTCTCTCTCTCTCTCTCTCTCTCTCTCTCTCTCTCTCTCTCGCTTATCCTATTTTTTTATATTTCTTTTTTTTATCATTTTAAATGTTGCATGTTTATTTGTGTCTGTAACAGGCTAATATGATTCTCTCCCTCTCCCTCTGCCCCTCTCTGTGTCTCTCTCCCTCTCTCTCTCTCTCTTCTTCTCTCTATGTCTCTCTCCCTCTCTATATGTCTCCGTCTCTCTCTCTGTGTCGCTCTCCCTCCAGCGCTGCCTACAGATGAAGGGCCCCCCCTGCCCTGTATGAAGCTACGTGTCACAGTGTGCTGCGAGCCCAGTAAGTGTTCCCCTCTCTTCATCCCTCTCTCTCTCTCCCTCTCATCCCTCTCTATCCTTCACGCCATCACAGCCGGCGCTCTCAGCCTCCAATCCTTATCTGCTGAAGAGCATGAAGCCGGGGTGGTACATCGGCCCCCTCACCCGCCTCACCCGCCTCACCCGCCTCCACCCCTCACCCTTATTTTATTCTCTTTAACCTCCCTTCTCCTTCAGGCTCTGGTTTTAGAGGAGCCTCTGTTGCCAGTGGGGCGTCCTGTGTGTGGTCTGGTCCGTGCCCATAAGCCTCCATCAGGCCACATCCCAGTGACGAAACAACGCCACTCCACTTAATATAAAACACTGGCGGAACTAAAACGCTTTCAATCCAGTAGCCAGCCTGCATACTTTTTGACGTCCAAAAAAGAAAAAGGGCTGCCTACTCTTTCTTAAACCTAAAAGTTTCTGCGGGTCTTACGAACTTGCTCTGTTCTGTTCATCTCTCTCCTCAAGCTCTTCCCCTAATCTTCTCCTGGTGGGAGATTCCCAGAGTTGACCTAACCCAGATCCCGCATGGAGTAATGTTAGTCTTCCACTCCACTGGCCTGCCTATTCCGGTTGGGAATGTCGCCCAGTCACTGTGGGAATCCATGTCCTGGTGTGTGTGTGTGTGTGTGTGTGTGTGTGTGTGTGTGTGTGTGTGTGTGTGTGTGTGTGTGTGTGTGTGTGTGTGTGTGTGTGTGTGTGTGTGTGTGTGTGTGTGTGCGTGAGATCCTGTGTGTGTGTATGTGTATTGTTCCATATGTGTGTGGCCTTGCATGTTCTCACGTGCATGGCTGCATGAGTGTAGGCATTTCCCTGTCTCTGAGCACTTTTCCAGTGTGCGTGTGTGTGTACATTAACAGTTAGCGCGGGGGGGTGGAGGCGGGTGCATGTGTGTGTGTGTGTCCTTGCGTGTCTGAGACGTCTGTCCTAGTTCCCATCCCAGCGCTGTCAGCAGGGGGTTGTCATCGTGGGCCCGGCCCGCTTCACGCCATCCAGCCAGAAACATCGGTGGCAAAAGGCTTTCCGAGAGAGAGAGGGAGAGAGGCGCTACGCATCCAGCGAGAAACATCGGTGGCAAAAGGCTTTCCGAGAGAGAGAGGGAGAGAGGGAGAGAGAGAGAGAGAGAGAGAGAGAGAGAGAGAGAGAGAGAGAGAGAGAGAGAGAGAGAGAGAGAGAGAGAGAGAGAGAGAGAGAGAGAGAGAGAGAGAGAGAGAGAGAGAGAGAGAGAGAGAGAGAGAGAGAGAGGAGAGAGAGGAGAGAGAGAGGGGGGAGAGGGGGAGAGAGAGGGGGAGAGGGGGCGGGAGTTGGCCCGGTACAGGAAATTTCTTCCTGCTCAATGGCGAATACCTGTTGCCTTCAAGTGATGCGGACTGGAAGAAAAAAAAACATGCCTAAGATAAAATAGATGCAAAAAAAAATTAGAATAAATAAATCAACTGCTCTCAAAGGTATTCTGAAATGTCATTAGTATTCCAGAGAGAGATGGGAGCTAATTTGTCGTGTTATGAACAGAGCAAAGGCTGGTGCCTTTTCTCTTCCTCTTCTGCACGCTAATTATGCTGTAGTTGTTAATTAGAAATACCATGGCTGGTTTTTCAGCGCAGGAGTAGCTAATGTAGTCTTGACCTTCTAACAAAGTATTCCCTGATCAGTCCTTTCCCCGACAGATATATGCAAAATATTACAAATCTCTGGGATTATGCATGCTTAGACTAAACACAAACACATGTGCAAGCACATAAACACATGCATGGCGCCATTCAATTGTATTTAACCAGGTTTTATCCGGGCCAAAGTGTGGTAATTTGGCACACACTGGGTGTAAAGTGCACTGCTCTCTTCCTCTCCACCTCTAATTCTCTCTCTTCCCCCTCGCTCGGCTTCTCTCCTTTGACTCTCATCCTGTTCCCAACCAAAACTAATCCTGACTTCATTTCAGGATCTCTTCTCTTCTTCTCTGACCGTCCTCCCCTCGCCTCCCCCTCCTCCCACTCCACCTTCTTTTCTGTCTTCCTTTCCTTCTGTCCCTCTAGTCTTCTGTCATTCCTCAAGTGGCACTAATCCCTCCCTTCTCTCTGTCTCCTCTCCGCTCTCTTCTTCTTCCCTTCCTCATTTTTTATGATCTTTCGCTACTGGAGCAAAACTAATCTGGATACCATCCACAGCAGTCTCTTATACGCCCCCCCCACCCCCACCCTCGATCCCCCACTTCCCACACCCTTGTCTCCTCCTCCCTATCTCTTTGTAGTATCTCCCCCGTAACTACAGTAGCTCATTCACAGAACTTCCTCCACCATGGTCGCCTCATCCCTCCCCGTCTGCCTGCCTGCCTGACCTAACCCGGGCTGATCTGAGCTGCGGGCCTCGCATGGATGGGAGTTACATGAGGCCAGACAAAGTAGAGGGGACAAAGATGGATGAGAAGAGATATGGAGGAGAGTTGGAGGAGCTCTCTCTCTCTCTCGCTCTCTCTCTCTCTCTCTCTCTCTCTCTCTCTCTCTCTTTCTCACTCTCACTCTCGCTCTCCTTTCTGTCCTGTTCTCTCTGGTTCTCTCTATATTGGGCTGCCCATTAGTGGTGGTTTACCACAGCTGTTGTTGTGCTTTTCCCTGCGGTAATGCCTCACACACTCCACACTTTCAGGTTCCCTCCGCGCGCGTGTGTGTGTGTGTCCGTGCGGTGTGTGTGTGTGTGTGTGTGTGTGTTTGTTTGCGCATGCAGGGCCCTTTGTGAAGGCATGTTTTATTCAGTTTAAAACTACACATCCATCTCGCTGCCTCTCTCTTTTGTCTTTTTCAACTTGTTTTGTGTTGAAAACAGAGTACCATTAATGGAGGGGAGAAGGGATGGGGGGGGGCTTCCCGAGAGAGGTCTCTGGCGTGTTAATTAATTGTCATTTGAACATGTGCGCAGTGCACATCGATGTGGGTGCATCACGCACACACACACACACGCATGAAGGACAGGGTAGTGATGGAGAGGAGAGGTCTGTCCGGTACGATGTTATTGAGCCAAGGTCAAGCACGGCACACCTCCCCAGTCCCAGGCTCTTCTGCACCGCCAACGCGCGGCTACGCCCAGCGCAGCTACGCCTCGCGCTCAGTGCCTTAAAGCAAACACAAACAAGCGCTTTACGGACAAGGTTATGAGGACGGGCGGATTCAGAAAAATGCAAGAGACGAGTGATTACGGCGCGGTGAGTGTTGTTGTCCCTTAAGGGTCCCTGTAGTTCCTCTCATCCGTCTCTCTGATCCCTGCTAGCCCAGTGGTAGGACTGCAGAGTGGAGGACTGAATTGACCCGGCCCAGTCTCTGGAAACTCCCCTTCTCATGGCCTTTGTAGTTTTCTTAGATTTTTTTCGTTATCCGTTATCTTGTAGTTCATCTGGTTGGTCGTGTTTGCTCTTGCGTGGCCCAGCCAAGAATTGTGCAAGAAAAACAAGAGAAGGGCTTTAACCGTGTTTGCCTCCCTTGCATCAGAACCAAGCCTCTGCATCTGAGACACCAGAGGGGTGTTATGTTAAACTCTACTGCCTCCCCCCCCCCCCCCCCCCAGGCACACACACACACACACACATACAACACACACACACACACACACACACACACACACACACACACACACACACACACACACACACACACACACACACACACACACACACACACACAGACCCCTTCCTAGTGCTCTTGCAGTCCTCTTCTTACCCTGCTTCCACACTCTCCACTCTTTGCTGTTTTTTTCCGCAGTTGTCTTCAAACTCAAGCTTCCTACAATTACCACTTCCTCTGCGTTTCTCTCGCCCAACTATTCTAATTGATTCTCCTTCTTCATCTCTGGATGTATTTTTTTTGTGTGTTGCTGGCTCCTGCTGTGAGCAGTCCAAAGCGGTCATTTCAGGTTGGAGAGCTGCGAGTCTCCCCCACTTCTTTCAGTCTTTGAGTCCTTAGGTTTTCTCTTTCGTATTTTTTTTATTTGCTTCCATTGCTGAGCCCCCTCCTGCCCCGTCGCATACACACATAGTGTACTGTCTATCACGCGCAACCGCGCATTCACCTCCCCCCCCCCACACACACACACACACACACACACACACACACACACACACACACACACACACACACACACACACACACACACACACACACACACACACACACACACACAGTCACACACACACACACACACAGTCACATACACACCCACTCTCATACACACTCACTCATTTTCCTAAATACCTTTGTCCTTCCCTGAAACCGATGCACATGCACGCATGTGCACACACACACACACACACACACACACACACACACACACACACACACACACACACACACACACACACACACACACACACACACACACACACACACACACACACACACACACACACACACACACACACACACAAGCACAACTTTAACACACACCCACACAGCTATCCATGCCTACCTCTCTCTCTCTCGCGCGCGCGCACTCTCGCTCATTTTCTATCTTTCGCCTGAATTTAAAACTAGAAAAAATTACTTTACCAATTTCACCGCCATTTGTGTAATTTGTGTTTCGCCTTATTTCGCAGCGGTCGGCATTTGGGGTTCTTAGTGGTCGCGCCTGTGTTGGTAAAATGGCGGCTTGCAGGAAAGTAGGTGGCGGGTTGTCTGTCTCTGCAGTGGGACGCTCTTGCTACTAGACAGACACGTGTGCACACACAACGATGGGTGTACACACACACACACACACACACACACACACACACACACACACACACACACACACACACACACACACACACACACACACACACACACACACACACACACACACACACACACACACACACACACACACACACACACACACACACCGCAGTGTGGAGCCAGCTCTGTTCTTTGAGGCACGCCACCATGACCGCCATTTTGTGGTGGGGCTCACCATAAACACGATGTTCTGATCCACACTCCGCACAGCGCTACGTTTTCGTAAAGATTTTTTTTCGTGGTTTCACGGGTTTTCATTACAAGGAATCTTGTTGAGGTACATTTAAAAAAATACTCTTTGTAAAATAAATGTATTAAAATACTAAATGTCACCCTATCTGAATTTAATTACTCCATATGAAATTATACATTTGGTTCGAAGTTAAATAAAGGTTATAAAGGTTAGTAAAAGGTCTATGTTACTTAATTAGTTGGAAAAATATTTTCAATATTAATAGTATGTATTTTCGTCCGCCTTTTTATAGGTTTATACATTTTTTAAAGTGAGGCTTTCACGTCAATAACCTTCCTTAAATATTTTTTGTACATTTTTTGCGCATTTAAATTCATTCATCGACGTGAACACATTTATAGTTCACCTTTTTACATGTATGCTGAATATCAATGCTGAGTAAACCGGTCCATTAAGAAAATAACTTACAAACCTTTAACCTCTGCGTTATATTTTCAGTTGTCCGTTCGCACGCACATGCACTGACACACACAGTCTCACACACAGAGACCCATTGAACGGGGAATGTCTCTGACCCAGCATGCCATTTAATGGTTCGTTAACCCACGGATGGTTGTTAGTTGTACCGAACATTATAGTTAGCGGTTCACGTCTTTAGGGGCGCCCTGTGAAGACGGAGGCCAGAGACCCGTGTACGTACCACAAATACCTTCTCATTCAATTGATCAACTTCTGCACCTGTGCCACAATTTTTTCAACCGATTGCTGTCCTCTGTCCTCCATTAGCCCTCCGATGATCTCAGTCAATCACTGAAGATAAGCGCCCGTGTTGTAGATACACCCGGTGTGCGTGCGCTATTGTCACGTCCATCTGCATCTATCACTGGGGACTGTGCATACTGATGCACACACACACACACACACACACACACACACACACACACACACACACACACACACACACACACACACACACACACACACACACACACACACACACACACACACACACACACACACACAAACACCTTTATGTGGTCCTTTTATCAAACAGTTGACCCGTGTCCTTTTTTTTCCAACTGTATCGTCCTGGGAGCCGTGACCATCTGCGTCAGCTCCTCCGTCTCCCCCGCCCGCCTTTGTCCCGCCCCCCGCAGCTCTCGTGAGCCCGTCCACCTCCCTCCATCACACCACCGCTCCCATTATCTCCTTTTAGTCCACCCCCTGCTGAGTGTGATGCCCCAGACACAAGCAGCCCCCTAACGCGCCTCTCCTGTTCTCCTTTTCTCTGTGTCTCTCTCCCTTATTTACCTATCTTCCTGACCTTCCATCAGCCTCTGCTTCTCTTCCTGAGTCCCCCCCACCTCCCAGCCTTTCATCTTCAGTCCACTTCTCGGCTTCCCCTCTGTCGTCTTGATCCACCCCCCCTCCGCGCACACAGCCGCACACATAATCTCTGCTATTCCCGGCTCTTCCTCATTTAGATAACGCTATCCTTTCCTGTAGCCGTGTGATTCCAGGCCTTCTTCCTTATCCAACCTTTACCAGAATTTGCATAGAGGACATCTTTAAGGTTCCACAGCAAGAAGTTATTTTTCATACTGTGGGGCTATGAGTAACGGCAAATGCCATGCCCCGGCCATTTGTCAGTGTGTGTGTGTGTGTGTGTGTGTGTGTGTGTGTGTGTGGTGTGTGTGTGTGTGTCTCTCTCTCTCTCTCTCTCTCTCTCTCTCTCTCTCTCTCTCTCTCTCTCTCTCTCTCTCTCTCTCTCTCTCTCTCTCTCTCTCTCTCTCTCTCTCTCTCTCTCTCTCTCTCTCTCTCTCGTGTTATGTTGGAGCATGTGTACTCTAATTCAGTTGTTCTATCCAGAAATAAAACACTGTTACATTAGCAACCTCTTTGGTGAATCAAATCAAATATCTTTCTTTTTTCTCTCTCTCTCTCTCTCTCTCTCTCTCTCTCTCTCTCTCTCTCTCTCTCTCTCTCTCTCTCTCTCTCTCTCTCTCTCTCTCTCTCTCTCTCTCTCTCCTCTCTCTCTAGCGTCAGAGGGATCCAAACAGCTACAAGGTGAGATGTGACCTATCAACATGACTTATTTCAAACAAATCTGTCTTAATCCTGTAATGCAAATGCAGTACAAATACAATACAAAATCAAATTGCTATTTGATTAACAAATAATTGTCTCTCTCCCTTCGCTGTCTCCCCCTATCTCTCTCTCTCTCTCTGCCTCTCCATCACAGAAGCCCCGGGGACTCAAGGCCATGCAGTTCCACTGGGGAGAGTGTCCCTGTTGCTTCTCCTCTGCGTCCCCCTCCTGCTGGCTGTCTGAACCCCATGGTTCCCCTCTCCTCCTCACCTCTGCCCATGGGTTAGGCCTCTGTGTGGAGGAAGTAGAGCTACGGCACAGACAGACACCAGGCCCAATGCCGTCCGTGCTGAGCTATGGTGAACCCACACGCCTTACGGGACACGGGGACCACTGGGCTGGGGAGGGCTTGTGTCCCCCTGTGGAGGGGTGACTACTCAGGGAGCTGTGCTCAACCGTTTGGGGAACTCTGCAGGTTATTTAGCTGTCCCCTTATCCCCTGCCATGAGTCTGGTCTTCACAGGTTCAAGCAGACTCACAAACATGAATGGGTTTTTTACGTCCCTGTACTCGTGTGAAGACAAGACTTTTCTTTTCCAAAAAGGGGTTTAATTATTAGTCTTTAATGTGCAATTCCTTTCCTTGCCTAAGCCATTCTTTTAGTAGTGTTCCCTCAGAGTGCCGCCCTGTAGCAGACCCGTCCTACTGAACACCACATCCCAGGCCCCTCACCGAGACGCTCAGTGATATGATTTGTCGGCCCTCCGTCCCTCCCTGGACCTGATGTACTGATGTCTGGCCGCACACTTTAAGTTTATAGCTGACTATAAACTGATGAAATCACATCCAAAATGGGACTGGTGAGAAGTATGCGGAAAATACGAAATTATGATTATTCTGTAATTTATGGAAAAGCAAAACATGTAGCGTGGGGTGCAGGGCTGTTGCGCCCCCTACTGGGATTAAACTGGTCTCACTGGGAGCTGCCTGGATTGGCCCATGCAGAAAATGGACACGACAACGACTTGCTCCTGTTGGTGGTTGGTCAGGGAGCTGGGAGCCTGGACCCAGGGCCTGGCCGGGGGGTAGTTTGACTGGGGGCCCAGTGTGCTGCTTCACCATCCATTCCGACTTCTGGGGGTTAATGAGGGGTCTTGGCGGGTCCGGGTGGGCCGTGGCCCGGCTCACTGTGTGCAGACAGCTGTAGTTTCATCGTGTTAACGTGTCCACCAACCAACCAGGTGTAATGCACCCCATATTGAGAATGTCTACTGAGCACTTAATCGCGCAATAACTTTTTAAATAATAAACCATAAAGCGAGATGGATGTATTTTTTTCTTACATGCTAAGATATTTTAATATAAGGTTTCCTGCTTTAGAACTATCTGGAATCTTAAAATGTTGTGGAAACAATTTTGCTGGTGTATAATTAGTCGGCCTGTGTGGTAGATATTGGATGACCATGAATTATTGCGGAAATCACAAGGGTTTTTTGTGTTTTTGCTGACATATTTTGGATACATTTTCCATGTTGATGTGTTTCAGATTTAGTTTGGTTGATATAGTATCCTACATAATTTTGTTTTTTTTGTTATTTTTAAGTTTCCAATTCCAGAATGTTCTTTTCCAAATAAGGAAGGTCATACAATTTAACTTTTTCTTATATATGCAAATAGGCACAATAACATTTGTAATACATGTCATTTGAGACATCCTTCATGCACACATATTGACTTGATGTGGCACATTTATTGTCATTATTGTTATTTAATTTGGTTTTAAAAAAAAATGAAGTGCGATGATTTAGCTCAATGATGTATGAATTATTCTAAATAGGACTTAAATGTTAGAAACAGTAGAACCTCGTTCAGCTTTTTTAATTTTACATGACTATCCCAGTTCACTTGACACTGTCTTCCTTCTGTGTCATTTACATTTGTTTGGTTTCACATTGTAGTGAAAAATGATGCCTCTTCTATGAAGATTCAAGCCAATCTGAGCCCTTGTTTTATACATGGCCTGTCAAAGCAAAATAAATGATTGCAACAAAGCCTGTCACCATTTTTTTAAATTAAGTTGATATCCTGAGCAGCTGTCAACACAGTCGTGCACACATCAAGTGAAAGCCATGCGAGCATAGCTGTGGGCAAAAATTGGGTTGTCCTCAATGTCCTTGGAGTTAAAGAAAATAGAATGAACTCGAACCTGATTCACTACGTTTACCAATGTGAGTTTTAATCAATGGAAAGCCATCGCCCAGATTACCAGAAGACTCCAGAGAACCAGTGCATTCACCCAGTAATAAAGAAGTATTAAATGCTTTCATATTCATCCTTCCTCTGGACAGATACTGCACAACCTAAAATACACGTGTGTTGTTGGTTGAGGTTTAACTGTTTTGGAAATCCTTCACAGTTGTGCAATACTTAGCTAATACTAATCCCACACAACCTACATTGTTGTAGGATTCACTCAGGCTGCCTTTCCAACCCACCACCTTAATAGCGTTATTGGTTAACCTACGGAACTTTATAAAACAAAATTAAAGATTTATTTTTTTTAAATTGCACAAACATTTGTCAATATAATAATTTTAGAATTGTAAATTGAATTAATCAAATAAATATATTTTTGAGTTATCTTATTGGCTGATAAAACAGAAATAAAACATAAAAAACACATTGAATTTAGATTTATTTTAAGTGCACATCAGAAAACTGTAGTATAGAATGATATACAATGATATATTAACAATTAAATGTGATCCAAGATTACCCGATAGTTAGTGCAATCAATGTTCACTTGTTCTCCATGGTCTGTCTTTTGTCCATTAGGCGCAGTGCCCCAAACCTTCATTAGAACTTTGTGATTATTTATGGGGTTTCATTGATCTCTTTTTACCCCTGATCCATTCCCCTTTTCAATATGTAGCTCAGGAAGACAGATGCTTTGGTTTATCTTATATTCCAAGTATTTGAGCATGGGCCTGAGATGATATGCTTGCAGCATTTGAAAGTCTCTCAGTATTTTCCAAAGCCAACATGTACGTTGGGTTTATAAAGACATATGGTTCTACTCAGGGCATTTATATGTGCCCTTCATATCCTGTACCACAAACAGCAGGAGCATCCATATCTGTTCTCTTCGTGAACAATTAAAACAAGGTTTATATTTAGCTGTTCACCTGGGGCTGTGTTCCTTGAAAGCATTACAACCTTAGCAGCTTACTAGCATAACGTAATATATGTTTAGCAAATCTAGTTATCAAGAATCATATAATTGTGTTTGAATACTGTTTTATTTGAATACTGAATACTTATTTCTATCATTGAAACACAGAATAAAGTCCTAATTTTGACTTGAAGTCTGGGTTTTCCTACCTGCCACTATATTAGGCCTACTTATTAATTGACCACCACTATCCACGCTGTGCGTTATCTTCACTGATCATCTTTCAACAGCAAAGTCAGATTTTGTATTATTTATTTGACTTGTATTCAATGTCCTCCCATTTTCAACAGCGTCCATACATAATCATTATTAACCTAAATGAATAGGTGATAGGACCTAGGATGATAAAAAAAAAATTTTTATTGTCATTTATGGCAAGAAGACAGGGATGACCTCGAGTCCCACAGCATTACCCGGGGCCAGGGGCCGGGCCGGGGCCGGGGCCGGGGCCGGGGCCGGGGCCGGGGCCGGGGCCGGGGCCGGGACCGGGCTCAGACCAACGCCCTTCTGCTCCTCGATGTCATTTCCTTGCTGGTGCAAAGCAATTTGATACAGAACATCTCATTTCCTGCGTTCTGCTTGCTGCTTAGAAATTTGCATCGACTCAATGCTTGTTCTTCCTTCTCCCCAGATGACTTCTGACGCCCCGGCGTCTGTTCTGTCCTCTGCTGGGGCCCCTCCCGGGCCCCCGGGACCGGCAGAATGCTGTCTCATGCTGCATCAGGCCCAGCGTTACACCGCTCCAACTACTGGTGGAATTGGATTGGCGTCGTAGACGGACAATCGCTTTTGAAAGAAAAATGACATTCACCAAAGCAGACGTGTTTGGGAATGTAATGTCAAGTGGGTTATATTTTCCGTGTTCAAAACGTTGATTGTATGTGTTTTATACGTTGAGCTAAAAAGTGTCACCCTGACTCCACATTATCTATCTGGCTTGTTAATTGATTGTTCTCAAATTACAAAGAAGCCTTGCATGAATCGCAAAACGTGTGCAGAGGAATGAGTAGCCCTTTGGGGTGAAGTCTCCTCAACATATCTACTATAGTCTACTTCAAATCAGGAATACATAAAAGGATGAGCAATGGGTTAGTCAATAAGAGTCTGCCGCAAGGTGACCAGGTGACATTAAGGACCATCCCTTTCTGTTCATGACATATGGCTTCAACCTGTTCTACCTGTGACTACTGCAGGTGCATGGGATTTTATCTGAAATAATTGTCTATTATGAAAGTTATTCAGGCTTATGGGAGGTAATTATTTAAAAAATAGTGTTGTCTTGTGCATTCAGTCCTGTTTTCCTTTGTAATGTTGTCCATTTATATTTTATGTTCAATTATGTTTGCTAAATACTAAGTAGCCTACACTGGATCATGAGTGGAAAGCCTTTCTCTTCCTCTTTCCCCCATGACCGCCCATGGCTTCCTGTAGTGATCCTTGTGTATAAAGGGGGAGCATTGTCAATTCGCTGCACGTGCAGGGCTTATATCATTTTTACCGTTTGCACGAGGTGGTCCGTCCGCGAAAGGTCTTAAAGACAGCAGACCGCAGTAAAAAGGTGTGTGTTTGTGTGCGCGCCTGTGTGCGCGCCGTGTCGTGCGTGCGCGTGTGCGTGTGCGTGTGTGTGTGAGAGAGAATGTAGGCAATAAAGTCAGCAGTTTGAAGTTGGGGCCAGTTTGGTTTTCTGACTGAAAAATAAACGATTCCCGAAAACCACTCACATAATGCAAATAAATACAAACAATTATAATACAATAAAATAAGAATCTGATCGGAGCGCTAAATATGTTTTCTGCATATCGTTTTATTTAAATAAACCGGTGGTACTGGTATTATTCAGTCTTGTATCTGCCTCCAGCTTGGATACTATAGGTGTGGATGATTGTAGGCCTAGTGTTAGCACACCATGCACGAGTCACCGGTTTATTAGATCGGCCTTCATCGATCTCTGCAGCAGGCCAGCGACTAATCTGCAGTTAGGAAGAGGGGAAATCGATCACTTGTGGATTGAATCATGTTTGAAAACAGAGAACGTAATTTATTATACTCACGGTCCTTAATGGAAAACGTGAGAACAACGCCCCCTGGAGGTTAACACTGCTCATTGCACCATTACACATTTTGAATAGCATTCCAATTATTAAGCGTTGGAGAGCCTATTTACAACGTTGACGTCGCGTATATATCTTAGTACTTGCAATAAATGGGTCAATACATTCGAAGCAGAAGGATGAAACATGTCATATTTTATTGAACACATGGATGGAGCATTTAGTTTATACTGAAATACAACAAGGTATACACATGGAATTAGACAAGGGCGTGCACACACACACACACACACACACACACACACACACACATAATCACACGCCAGACAGTAGTTGCATCTTGAACTGTTGAATCCTTCAGTAATTCCCCGCCTCCTCCTCCCCCTGCCCTGTATCAGATGGCAGGTGAGGTGCGGGCCGACCCCAGAGGCCTGAGGCCCAGGCATCAGGCCCTGGAGTTGCGCTCCTCCTCCTCGTTCTCCAGCAGGTAGGCCGGCCTGTAGCGCGTCACGCCCCTCGCGTCCACATTCTGCAGGGACTTGTTCCGAGAGGTGTTATCCATGCTGCCCAAGGACGTGTACCTGTTGGAAGACGGGCACGGGTTCACAGCCAATCAGGAGAGTGAGACCAAGGGCCACATGCAGAGGGAGGGACGGAAATGTCATTGCCGGACAAGTTGACATTGTGGCCGGTTCTCACCCTTTGTCGTAGAGGACGCAGTAGGGAACATACAGCGTCCTCAAGAAAGACCAGATGTCATGGTACGTCCAGTCCTGAGGTGAGCACCAAGGAAACACATGTCACAAGACCACATAGGATGAGCACTGAACCATTAACATTACTCAAGTATGGGGTAGGACCCTGTAGTGGCTGGGGCGCAGGGCGTTTCAGTCTCTGAAACCCCTACCTGCTCATTAATATCAGGCACGGTTCATAATAGTATAATCATAATAGTATAATCATAATAGTAAACAGTAAGTTATGTATGTTGTGTGTGCAGGCGTCTCACCAGTAAAGGATTGACCCTCATGTAGTCGGGCCAGCCCGGGTCGGTGGGACACATGGCAGTGAGGGTGTGTGAGTAGGGGTCACTCCTCCTGGTCCCCATGAGGACCGCCTTGAGGGCCGGCCTCCTCTCCTGCACCTCACTGAGTGCCTGGCGAATGCTGCCCTCCACCGCGAACAGCTCCAGGTCGTACCTGGGGGACATCGCTTCCGTTCAATTCATCAAAGACCATATAAGATCCACTTTACCCTCACACCAAAGATGTAGCAATACTCATGGCACTTATACCGATATTTGAGGAATCATTTGTGACGCTTCATTGATCCTCTTCAAAGAGCACAGTCTGACCTCTTGATTGTGTCCTGAAGGAACCTCTCCATCTCTGGGAACGGAGACACCACGCGTATGTACAGAGCATTCAGCTTGTCTTTACCATCCGGATACTTCCTGAGGGGGGGGGGGAGGGTGAGACAAACACAGGAGAACAGAGGAGAGAGGGAGACGCATATTAAAAAACGATTCCTTCCAGTGTTTACTGAATAAATGTAAACAAGTTGGAAAAAGCCGTATTAACTTGAGGTGGTGTCTTTGACTCTGGGACTTCCTTGTAGCTGGGTTTCTCAAATCCATACAAAACCCTACAGTCGCGCCAACTTTTGCATCATTGTTATTCACACCACCACCGAATAAGCCTACTACTACTACCAAGGGCAACTACCATAGACACACAGCCCCATTACTAGTAAAGTTTGAAAACAAGTGACTCTCCCGCTATCTTTTGGCTGGTACACTTTTGTGAAGCATCAGTCAACATAGAATGCTAGTCATCCCCCTACCGGGGGCTAGCTGTGTCAGTGAGCGTAGATGCTTGTGGCGGTCTTCGAACACTGGAAGTGGGGTGTGATGGATTGCAGCTGATTAGGAAGCCAACCATTCATGTAATAAGGGGTGGCTAATGTTGTCTCGCCAGTAGTATCCGCCTGATATGGAGCCTGTAAAGTACCTGTGCTGCACGGCAGTCATTGCTAACCAGAAAGAGTAAAGGCTAACAACCTTATTTAATGTACATAGACTCGTCTCGGCTGTCGGCAGCGAGGCAAAAACAAGTGCATCCTATTCACACTGTGTCCTCTCCTCACCTGTTAATTAGCAACATTGAGGTGCTTGCTCTGGCAGCGATCTTATTATTAATACACGGCTGGGTTTCAGAGGCGGGTCATGAACTAGTGAATCCCTGTAGTATTCCCGGCCAACCACGTCAACGCGTCTGACGTCTTTATTCATTTATTGCTGGTAGAAGATCACTCCATGCCCAAGTGCTCTCTGTCGGTGATCCGGTTCTAAAATATAGCTTATAAGCTCAGGGAAACTAAGTTGAAGCCAATTATTTATCACTTCATGTTGACATGAATCGACTGAACCTCACCGCGTCTGGCCCCAAGCACAGAGAAATAAAATTGTTGCAGTGTGTTCAGCATGCTAATGCCTAATTCAATAACAATCGCAATTCACATACACCATATATTTTAACACCTCAAGGGACGATGGAAGTGAGAATCTGTTTCTGATCCACGAATTTACCATTCCTGTCTGTGAGACCCACTTTCAATGCCTTAATATCAATTACTGGTTTCAGGAAATGGCGAGGAGTAATGCACTGGATCTGTCCCTCTGTGCCCACAGCATTCATGTCTCTGACTGGTAGTAAGTACTTAAGGCCCCCGACTCTCCCCTTTGTTAAAAACACACCGCTCCTCTCCAGTGTGCCTCACTAGTGATGGCCTTTATTGAACCCATCTCCCCGGTCTCCGTCTTGCGTTACCGTCTCAGAGCAGCATAGTAGAGGTGCAGCAGAGCTGTGCAGTCCTTCCCTCCATTGAAGCCCACGCAGATCTCCTCCGCGGTGTACTGATCCAGCGCCGCCTCCATCGTCTTCAAAGCAGTCAACACTTTGTCCCCGAGCGGCGTTCCTATAGGAGCACAACATGAACACAAACCACAGGAAGTTATTGCTCTTTTCATCAAATACTAAATGTGTCAACAAAAGGTTGTTACGACGGAGTATGGCTTCTTTGAAAATCCATGAGTATAGAGTTTAAAAGAACATTTATATATTTGGATAATAAACTGTACAGTAATCCCAATACTCTGTTCTGTACTGAATTAACATACCAAGTAGAATTGTAAGGTCATCCAATAATGCCGTAACGATACACCAACTCAAGATTCAGTTTGTATCATGATTTTTTTACACACGGTTCGATACATCCCACGATTTTTTAAATTTAAAAAGCAGTTTATTTAATCAACACTTTTAACAATTAACTTAATGTAAAATTTAACAACAAATAATTTGGAAAACTTTGAACAGATTTTAACTGAAAGAATAATATTGAAGTATAGCAAAATTAATAGATAAATAACTGAAAGTTGGAGACAGTTGGAGGATGCTTGCAGGTAGGTAAAAAAACTCTCAATTAGTTTTGTGGTTTAGGCTTACGTATTTCAAATAAATAATAGTAATTTGAATCGGTTGGTAACACTAACCAGCGTTCCCGCTAGAAATAAACGGTGCCGGTCAAAGTGACCTGCATAGGTTTCGTTTTCCAGACATTTTGATGATATGCCGGTCAAATATCTTCTTTTTATTAGGTAGACTTTGGTCTTATTATGTACTTAAAATAGTGACATAATCAGGCCTTATAGAATGCAACATGTTGAATAGCCTAACTTTCAAAAAGATGGGAAAATACATGAACGTCCGATTCACAATAATGAGGCAAAGTGTTACGAGTAGCTTACGTGTGTGTGCGAGAATGGCAGTGTGTGAGTGTGTGTGAGCGCGTCAGCGAGTGGGTTGACGCGTGAGGAGAGCAAGCGGTAGCGTGTGTGTGTGTGTGTGTGTGTCAGTCTAGTGAAGAAACGAACGAGTCTGGTTGTGTATACGAATAAAGTACTCAGCCTGTCAATAATGGCCGCTTCAATCCGACCTATAAGCAGACCGATCAACTGCCGGTCAAAGCACACAAAACACTAGAGACAGGGATCACACAGGCTACTTTTGCACGCTTTGGCCCACCCTGGGTAAATATCGTTCAGATCACGTATGAGGACTTCGCCGGCTGTGGAGGAATGCAATCCACCGTAGCCACGGAGTGCTGCCATCACAGCAAGGGCATGTCATCACAGACTCAATAAGAGGAGCGGTGTCAGCAGACTATTATTCAGACAGATTATTAGCAAATTTCAATCTGACAATTAGACCGGAGGGATACGATTTTGACATTTCATATTTGTATTACCAGACAAGGGAAACCCTGGCACTAACAGCTCATATCATGTGGTTGGATCTGGACTGGAGGGTAATGGCGTGTCGCGCTTCTGCCTTCTCACACCGCAAGACAAGTTTGTGGCTTTGAGTGTCGCGATTTCGGTTTCGAATCGCATATCATTGCAGCCCTATCATCCAGTCAACCCTGCTACTTCTCTCCTTTGTTCAAACCGCTGTGCACACTTGTCTCCAGTGTGGTGACTGGTTGCCGCCATTCTCACCACTATGGGCCAGCGTGTAGACCTCGGCGGTGGCGATGGACACGGGGTCGCTCACCAATGGCACCACACTGCCCTTGGGCAGCACCTCCAGCAGCTGCACCCGTGCTTGGTCCACCCCCTCCTGGCTGTTGGAGTCCAGGACCAGCCTGACCCGATGGTAGTTGCTCAGCCAGTCGGGGTAGGAGCCCAGGGCCACCCTGCGGCCCCAGTCCGCCTGCAGTCTGCTCAGCGCGGGGGCGATGTCGACCTCGTCCGCGTCCACAAACACCTGACACAGACACACAGACACACGGTCATCTGGAGGCTCACACACGGGGCCTGGAGTAGAGGCTGGGAAGAGCACCAAGCCCCCGTACCCACCCTTTGATAACTTTCTATTGATTCCGGGGCAGGGCTGCCGGTGTGCGTACATAAATGGCTCGGCCAGTATTTGGGTTCGGGGTCCATTTATATGAGTTATGTGTAGTATTTTATGTGTCAGCTTTACTAACACCTGGCATTAAGGCAGAGAAGGATTGCATATGAATTAATATATTCTTAACTCAATATTGCTTATTGTTAAGGGAATATTTGAATATATATTGTTAGAATATGCTACACGTGAACCTCCTTAGAAGGCGCAATTTGATTGGTTTGCTATCTCGGGATATTGGGCAATACCCCATCATTGAGATCTCAAAGTTGGGGTATTGTGACAGTCGTCTCATCACATTAATTAAAACAAATAAACCACAGCAAAATGTGTTTATTTTTGTAGCGTTCACGTGTAGGATATACTAAAGGCTAGTATATACTAAAGGCTTGGCGAATAATTAGGTGAGTGCTGCATGCAGCGCTGAACTATTGCTCTTCTTAAGTTTTCTTCTTCTTTATTATTCTCTAAAGACTCCATTCCAATTGTAAAATGTTCGGATTAACTTGGAATCGCGCGATTCTTTTCAGATTTTTTTTATAATATTTGGTACATTTTAAGTTATTCTACTTTTAAAATACTATTTTTTATAATGGAAGTCAATGGGAGGTCGGAGGAGCCGTCGGCCCTTTCTCTCACTCACTACACTCACTACTGCAGACTTTGTAACTTGGTCAAAATTTTATCGTTAAACTTCGTTCAAAGGTTTAACAAATCAACACACTTATCTTCAATAATCTAAAAACAGAATTTCGATTACCTTTATACTTTTTTTTCAAAATCACAGTTGGTCTCATTGATTTACAATTAGGTTAGGCTGTAAATATTTGCATTAGGTGAGTACATACAATTTCGGCTGGTATAAAAAAGAAAAAAATGGTGGGATTATTATATTCTTTCTACAAACATCAATCAATTCCATACCTTTCATAAGGCATATCGTTAGTGCAGCTAGTACCACTAGTACTTCAGCTACCACGACTACTTCAGCGACTACTACTACAGCTACTACTACCAGTCCATTACTACTACTACTACTACTACTACTACTACTACTACTACTACTACTATCTTCCAGCTTTGACAGTACTGTATTACAGTTTAGCTTCCAGCCTTTGTAACAATGTATTTCAGCACTTTGCTTCTTCAGGTATTGTAATTCAGCGTCACTTAGTTTTTGACTTCAGCTTCCAGGTGCACTGCAATACATACGACCCCTCCGATTTTTCAGCAGTGCAGGACAGTACATTTGACCTTTCAGATTCTTCAGTTCAATTCATTTTACATTTCTGCATTTTTAGCAGTGCTTTGTGCTTTTTATTCAGCTGTCAATTTATTTTTTCCAACCATTTACATTTTCTTAAATGGTGTGCATGTTTACATTGTTTACTCCATTTAGACTCTTGAACTTTTGTTTAAATCCCTTCACTTGATTTAAGCCATTTAACATTTCTTTACATCTTAAACTATGTGTCTTTATCAAAAAACTTTTTCAACCTCACTTTGCACTACATCACTCACCGCTTTTTCTTCAGGAAATGCATTTTCTAGTTATCATACATTGTTTCAGTTTTAATAAGCGTGCGAACGGTGTGTCGCCTCAGCACTTAATCAGCTGCTGACTATGTCACCAAATAACCAGTTGCTTCCATGTAATACTCCCTTCCACAGAGGCCTCATCGTGGGCTAGACACAGGAGGAACTCGTTGCACTTATTGTGGGTTGGCTCTTTACATGCACCAGGGCAGTAAACTACACTTGTGAATATAACCATATTTACATAGAAGCTGTACTGACTGCTTGGGCCCGTTGCTGGGATACGTCAGTGTTGCCGATACCTAATGTTAACGATACCTAAAAGTACCAGACCTGTCATTAGTGTTATGAGTGACAACTTTGTTTGAGTTACGATGACAACTCTGAATAGGTGAAAAGGGTATGATGTGTTTAACCTAGAGAGGGGGTCGTCTCATGTACAATGTAGAGGTGGGGTTGGGGTGTGGCTCCCCTTAGAGGATGCGTGTAAGTACTACTAAGTGATTCACAGGGTACCTCACGGCGCGATATGATATACGATACATGGCCCGCGATACCGATAGAATCACGATGCAGCGATTCTGCAATAATCAATATATTGTTAGACAATCCATCACGATATATGCCTTATGATGAATACAAAATAATTGTGAAAAGGTAAAGTGCTGGATTTTGGTCTTTATTCATGGTCCAAACTGAGTTTTCAGTTACTCGTCTTTGGCTAGTTAAATGGATCCTTTAATATAGATATTAGTGGGCCCCCTAAAACAGTATTTGAAGACATTCCCGAAATTCAGCCGTGGTGCAGAATTACAGCCACTACGAGCCAGTCGCACATTGAGCTTTCCCCAAACGCGCCGTTTCGGTGTCTGTAGCTTTAATGCAAATGTAGCTTTAATGCAAAATATATCCAGTGTTTACAGTGGATACATCGCTAATGGCAAGGTGCACACAGCCTTTAGCCGTGTTCTGTAAATATTCTAGAACACTCCGGGTGCTCCGGTGGGAGTCCTGGAGCTCTATATCTAAATAATATCATATTATACATAGATACCCATATCATATAATATATATTATCACGGCCAAAAGCTGTGTGTGCCTCCAGACGATAATATGAATCTCAAACGACTGTGTCGGGTTCTCCGACGTTCTCTGGTTCTTCCACTTCCACATCAATCTGAAGTAGACTGAACCGCGACATGGAGGAGAAAGGGATTGTTGCCCGCCATTGTCTTCCGCTGGAGCCACGCTAGCCGCTGCCGAGGGACCACCGCCTCGACAGCGGGCAGCGGGCTGCGGGCAGAGGGGCTCCGGCGGGAGACAATCCCGGGCAACAATCCCTTTCCATGTTGAGGTTCACGTACTTCAGGGAGTCAAAGCTAAAGTTCCTTTCCCCCCCCCCCAATTCCTTCTCAACCATGGCTGAGATAACCCCCACTACGAGTCTCGTTGTGGAAATACAAGAGACGCCAGAGAGTCCGACATGTTAGCCGCTGATTATGCGCCTTTGTTCGACGTGATTTAAATTGTGAGATGCATATTAGGAAAATGTGTTTTCAATGTTTGCAAAAATAAATAATGAATACTCTGATAACTCTGACTGTTTTGATTGAGAATAAGCATTACATGTTTGGTTGGTAATATTGCCGTTCATCATTAGGCCTATTCCTGCTGCAGATGCGTTGCATTCTAAAAATAGAATCGATTGAAACGAGTACTCCATTGATCCTCGAGGAATTCATTCGATCGCTCGAGTTTGGAATTTACTACTCGTGCCCATCCCCAATATCTATATCATATAATACATATTATCACAGCCAAAAAGCTGTGTGCGCCTCCAGAAGATATTAAGTCTCTGGTTCTCGCACTTCCTCAACAATCGGAAGTAGACTGAACCACGGAATGGGGGAGAAAGGGATCGCTGCCTGCGATTGTTGACCGCGATTGTCTCTGGCCAGAGCCTCGCCACAGGGGGCAGCACCGAGGCACCACCGCCTCAGCAGCGGTGGCGGTGGTGCCTCGGCAGAGGGCAGCGGGGCTCCAGCGGGAGACAATCGCGGTCAACAATCTCTTTCCGTGTCGCGGTTCATGTACTTCAGGGAGTCAAAGCCAAAGTTCCTTTCCTTTCTTTCTCAAACATGGCTGTGATAACCCCGACTACAGTCTTGTGGTGGAAAAACAAAGAACTGTACACTTGTGTTAGTGTGTGTATTTCTCACACACACACACACACACACACACACACACCACACACACACACACACACACACACACACACACACACACACACACACACACACACACACACACACACACACACACACACACACACATACACACACACGGTGCTTGCACAGTCGTAGCGCATTGGGCAAAGCAGAGAAAGGGGAGGTAACAGGCGCGTCTGAGCTTTGTATTTTCAAGGGCAGAGCAGGATAGCTAGTGCTGGTTTTACACCTAACGCCATTTCTAGCTACTGGGGGACCATAGGCAGGCTAGGGGAACTCATATTAAGGTTAGAAAACCTCATTGAGTGACATTTTCATGCCATGGAATCTTTAACTTCCATTCCAAGTTTCCTTCCTTCATGTGTTGAGCGCCACCTCGAAGAGGCAGGGAAATCAGTTTAGAGTGCCTTATTTTATTCATTAAAATATCCCTGTATCGCTATTTTTCCCACCCCTACTAAGTGGTCAATGGAGGTACCTCTCGGGTATGAAATCTGGTTCCTAAACCGGCAAACAGGTGCTCCACTCCGCTGAAGGCTCTTTCCAACAGAGAGGGGATGCCAGGAAAGATGTACACGTTACGCACACTGACCTGTGGAGGACATCACAGTGAGATCATCCCTACTTCCTTACACAACATTGTGAGGGTTGTACTACAATTCCAACTTATCTGAGCGTTATTGTTCCATAAATGTACAGTTTAAAAAAGTATCTAAATTATAAATAATTACAGGCAAATACCTGATACCAAAATATATGTTTCCATGTATGTAGCAAAACATTAGTGGATTAATAAAGGCTTCAGAACACCATCCATTTAAGAATTGGTATCATGGTATTTTACTAGAACAGGGCTTGGTTAATATTGATTGTTATTGCGCGATCACACACAAAGTGTGTTGAGGCAGAGCAGGGAACTCACAAGAGGAAAGCGGAGAGGCTGTCTGGTCTGGGGGTCCACTCCGTAGTTGAGCTTGGCAGAGTGAGGCACCATTGCCAGCTTCGTAGCACCACTCTCCATGTTCACCTTACCGAAGAACTCCACCAGCCTCGCCAGCTCCGGGTGGAGAACGACCTCTTCCTGGAACGCCATGGCGACGCTCTCAAACGTCACGTCGTCATGGGTGGGGCCTATGCCTCCCGAGGTGAGCAGGTAGGTGTACTGGGGGGAGAGGAGCGCCACCTCCTTGGCGATGACCTCCTGGACGTCCGGAACCACGGTTATGCGCCGCACCGACACCCCCAGCCTCCGTAGCGCTCGCGTCAGGAAGGTGCTGTTGGTGTCCACTGTGTGACCCTGGAAGGACGGGAGTAAAACGCAGATCATCTCAGTACTGCCAATAATAACCAATAGACGACTAACATAAATAAAATAAGGGTCTCCCAGCCTAAAGGTTTTTGGTTCAAGGTCCATTAGCCCATCTACCATCATTGCAAAATATGGGCCCTTTTCCATGGCCACTTTGGTCAGTCAAACCATGACACATTGATTTGCGTATCCATTACTGGTTGAAACGCACCCGGCCCAACTCCCAGCAGGTAGAGGTGATGTCAGCCCTTCTTGCTGTTTGGAGCGAGAAGTTGTCTCTCAAATTGTAATAATACAGACCTTTAATACAATGTCTGAGGCATCTTACATTCTTATTACAATATAAACCTTATTAAAAGGGTAATTAAGGTTTAGATAGAAGCGCATCAGCGGTTTAAGTGTGACGATATTTGCTTGCCAAACAAAATAGCCTGTTGAAAAACCAGAGATTAATTTCTGATAAGTCTTGGTCTAAAGACTGGGCATTGGACAATATGTCACACTATTAGATCGCTGTTATTGATATTCACCATGGTTAGTTCCCCAATATCAAGGTAATTTGGTCATTTGGCACTAAGGAAAATTTTGTGGAACACTGTCCATGTGTAATCTAGTTTTATCTGAAATGAATCAGCTCTCACTAAACTATGAGATTAGTTGCCTATTGAACGTCAAACTGAATTCATCATTGTGGATATAATTCTGTGTGTTCTGTCTGTCCGAAAGCAACCAAATACTTAATGTTTTAAAAGATTCAATCAAATTTGACAGTAGGCTAAAAAATATCTTTCATTGACTAGCTAAAGAACTACCGTACTTTCAATCAGGGTGCCCTGTTGTAATGGAAACGCAGATCCCAGCCCAGGGGTCTGTCGTGTCACCTCAAACCGAGTCATGCCATTTATTTATTATAGAATAATGGAGAAATGGCAGTTTTCTAACCTCACTCTGCTCACATGTGAATTGTATCATAATATTGTCTGCTAAATACTTAATAGCTTGTGCATTATCTGACCTTGAGTATTTCATCCCCGATGATGAGGATGGCAGCAGTGTTGGATTCATCTTCGTCTGTCTTTGCTGTCGAGTACGGACGGGTTTCCTTGGGGCTGTCTGCCATGGTTGCCTTGGTGAGCTGAGCTGCCACTCTCCTCGTGCGAACCACTGCTCTGCTCAGCTTGGCATATGCCAGCATCTAGTTGTAGGAAGGCACAAGAATGACACAGCCTCCAAAATAAGGAGTAAAAAAAGACCTCAAAGCTCGAATTATTTTTTTGTGACTCAAACATAAACACTTTTCTTTATTTTGTATTTTTTTGTATTTCCCTGCTTTATTGGTGCCTTTATTAGTGAAAGAGGTTTAAACCGGATATCAACCTTTGATTAGTGTTGGGTTACTATTGATCCAGCCAGGCTAACTAGGTCATGTTGGTTTACATTATACTATGTATACTATGCATGAAATGGTTCACATTAGAGGTAATCCCCTTATGTCGCCTGATGGATGTTCACTGTTGGAAGGCAAAAGGATCTTAGAAGGGAATTAGCTGGAAGACGTGTTAACTCGTATGTTGAATAGTTTGCATGCAAGGAGGGAAGAGGGAGGTGACTAGACGAATCGCAAGCGCAAGGCTTGGGCAGTATCACCAAAAGGTAAGGAAATGGACTACATTGCACCTCAGCAAATGACTTCCATTCGTTTACTTCTGAAAGGGGCAAGGCACGACTTAATCGTATGACGGAGAATCTGATTTAGCAAAGGAAAGAAAAGGTAGCCGGCAGTTACTTCTTCAAGTAAAGTGACACACTTTAACCTGTTCGGCTGCCTTACAAGTGCAGTAACTGCGACTTCTGTGTTTAGCAGACCATACAACAATCTACGGATGACTGTACGTTAAGCGATCGCTCCCAATAACGAATACAATTTACCACAATACATGCTGATGTCGCAATCAATTCAAGCTTAAGTACCTAAATGTTTTCCACAGCTTACCCCTTGGACCGCATCAGTCGTCCTTGCGTAAGCACCGCCTCAATCAGGGAACAGCAGCGGCACAGCCCAATCACAGACGCCGTACTACCCCATGGAGGCGGGTCCGGACGTAGTCACGCCCCCGAGCTCCGCAGAAGCGCGCTAGCTGCTCCATCCTTCTGGGAATATCATTTGTGATGAACATGTGTTCATGCGTTTCTAAGACACTGCACATATTGGTAAACGGTATTGCTGCTGATGGTCGACATGCTCGTAAAACCCAGGTAAAACCGCCCGAACGGATACAGACTCTTCCTGGATGCTCTGACAGCTCTTCTTCTCTCAGTCTTAAAAAAGGCATAATGTAACAAGTCTGCCTCTGCTGGTCACATGACAGATGGCAGGGGAAGAAATGTGTCCTTGACTCGATGTAGGTAATGTGTGTCATTCAACGAAAACAGCTACACACTGGCAACAGAGTACAGCATGTCTCCCGGTAACTGGTGCATTGGTGTCCACTCACAACTCTTGCATGCTACTGAATAAAGCAAGT
This sequence comes from Melanogrammus aeglefinus, assembly GCA_900291075.1. Taxonomy (NCBI): domain Eukaryota; kingdom Metazoa; phylum Chordata; class Actinopteri; order Gadiformes; family Gadidae; genus Melanogrammus; species Melanogrammus aeglefinus. The sequence goes on from OLKM01001644.1 coordinate 43,826, forward strand.
CTATAGGTCCAGTAAGAACCATCATTTTCACTGGGCCAACACAATTTCCCCCGCCATGTGAAACACTTGTTGACCCTTAACCATAATCAGCCCTAAAACGTCTTGAGACTCTCTGTCACACAGACACTATACCACTCTCAACAACCCCTCTATACTATTGCCCATGTGTTCTCGGTGGTGCCGTAGGAGCCTGCCATTTACACTCCTGTGCCATGGAAAGACAGACTATTTAAATACATATTTTTTTGTAATTTGCACCCCATTTTGCACAAGAATCAATCGTGGCTGGTACCACTACCACTGTGCACTTAACACTACACTTTACACATTGCTGCACCACATTACTTATTACCACAGTTTTTGTTTCTCTACTTATTAGTACTTACTTCATTTTATTTATATTATTGTTATTATTAATTATTGTAATCTATGCTGCTACCTTTTTTGACATATTTTTACTTATCTTCAATTACTTTGTCTTGTATTGTTGCTGCTATGTGGCTGTTGCGGAACCAAGCCTAAGAATGTTACTCTTGTCTATTTAAGATGTAATAAAAGCAACTCTGATTCTGTTCTGTTCTGATTCTGAGAGGAGTCAACCCCCGCCAGGTACAGCAGACCGGCCCAACGAACCGGCCCTGCAGACCGGCCCTAGCAGACCCGCCCAGCAGACAGGCCCTGCAGAACGGCCCAAAAAAACAGCCCAAACAGCCCGCCCTGCAGCTCGGTCGGCAGACCGACCCTGCAGATCCGCCCTGCAGACCGGCCCAACAAACCCGCCCTGCAGACCGGCAACGGCGACGTCACCCGCCCAGGTGCAGCAGAGCGGGCCTAACCAATTCGCCCTGCAGACTGCAGACTGCAGACCGGCCCGTTGACGTCACCGTCTGTTCGCGGAAGCGTCTGCTCCGTGACCGCGGGGTGGGGGGGGAGAGGAGCAGGAGCGGAAGGCAGAGAAGAAAAGTTGAGACTCGCTTCTTAGGAAGTTAATCACTCATGTAAAAACGAGTGCCTACCAACAATCAGTAGGTGTCCTGTTGGATCATATCAAGTTTAACGTGTTTTGCGCCGTCGCTCGTTGGAAAGGAGGAACGTATAAATAGGGAAAGTGGAAGAAAAGCTGGTGAGTTGTTCGTCCCCGTTCACCACACATTTTGAGACATGGTTAAAAGAACTTCAGATACTGTCTAGATGTGCTAGATGTGGATTTGGTAAATGCATGTTATACATTTTGAAACCTTAACTCAAGCGTATTGACCAACTTGTCAACGGTGATCACCATTGAGGATTGGTGATGTCTTCATTATTTGTCAGTATGTGTACAGTCCTCTGATTCTGGCACTAGGATACAATGGAGCCTATCGGGTTACATAAATGTTAACGCATGCATGCTGCTGGAGAATAAGGGATGTTTTCGCACTTCAACTGGGTTCCAATGACATTTATTCTCCCTGTCAAACAGTTTAAACAATCTATGGCCCACTACTACTTGAAGGTCCACACTGGTTAGGCTAAGATTTAGATTTAGTCATTTTTAGCAAAGTTACTCCATTGGAAGTTGCTATAACGTTAGTTTTAATAATATACTTATGTCAGAAAAACCTAGTGTCAGAAGATTATATTATAAGTAGTAAAAGTAACGCGGATCTCTTCGTTGTTCTTTGAAGAAAATAACGTTTGGTTTTATTATTATATTCAATAATCTATTAATAGTCTAGTAGGCCTAAAGCTTCATAGCTCTTCTACTGCTATTACAGCTCGGCTATTGGAAAAGTATAGTATATAAAAAAATAAATGAAGTAAAAGGTTGAGAATAACGGGGTCAAACACTTTGACAAAGTAAAAGTGCAATTTAAGGACTTGTGGGACAAGATAGACAGACGGATTAAAACAGACTCTAATGTTTGTTCTGATTGAAAGTAATGGACAGAGAAACGTAAGCTTATCAGCCTTGGCCTGGCCACTCTGCCCAGGCTGACACCAATCTCGAGAGTTATCTGTCACTGTGTGTGTGTGCGTGCGCGTGTGCGTGCGCGTGTGTGTGTATGTTAATCGTCTCGTGCTTCTGAAGGTGTTTGTGTACTATGTCACAGAACAGGACATGCGAGTACACAAACATGCACACAGGAAAGAACACAAGCAATAAATGGGTCATGAGATGAAAAAAAATCCATCACAGCAGTGCTTATACACTTTCTATCATATCACAAATACCCACTGATACAGAATTGGATGTGTCCAGTTTGACTGAAATCCCATCAAACGATGGGAAGCCCTCTGAACGAGTGAGTGACACCGATAGTGTCAGACTCATGCGTACACAGCAGTTTCACTCTGAGGTGTGGGTTGGTGCTAACTCTCTTACCTGTCAATACTCAGTGATACCCTGATAAACCTCTCACTCTTTTAAACTTTTCCCAGGCCGAGGTTTCTGTTGTATTATAATAAGTAAACCACATTCAAACCTTCTGAGACCTACAGATAGCAATACGCTAGTTGTGTTAAAAAAAATGTCACAACACTCTGACTTCAAAGAAAAGGCCTTGTTCCTCGCTCTAGGCTTTGTTCTCGGTCACCTGTGACCGGAGGTGTCATGCAGGGGTCAGGTAAATAGAAGGTCAGAGATTTCTCTGACTTCCTGGTTTGTGCATTGGTATTTTTCTCAGAACAACAATCAATGAACACAACATACAAGTCCTTTTTTTTTAATTGATTGCACACAAGCAGGACGTTGTGAATTTGATGGACCAATAAGTTCCCTTTTGAAATCCGTATCTCGATAGAGGAAGCAACCTCCAGACCAGTGAACTCAAAGGGGTTTAATGAGGCACAACCCCACCACAGACATTGGATGGAAGTGAGACGGCGGTGGAATAGGGAACAGGGCAAACAATGGGTTTTTAGACTAGTGAGAGGCGGAATGGTTAAACATAAAGCCTGCACTTCCGAGTAGAATGAAGCAGCCCTAATATTGGGTGCCTGTGTCAAATGGCTCCCATTTAATTCTGACGTTGTTTTGGCACAGGGTGACCTTCACCTCCACAGTAAGAGCAGCTGCTATGTCACAAAATTAGCATGCATAACACAAAGTGGTTCTATCAAAGAAATGTGATGTTTTTCTGATTAAACGTTTTATTATTAATACTGAATGCACTTTTCTTAGAAGCAACTTGTAGAGCTGTACACTAATAGACATGGATGCAGTCTAGTTCAGCAGCACATTTTTGCTGCGTGTTCTGCTACAAAAGATGCTAGCTGTGTCTTTTTCTGTTCCCCGCAGTGAGCGAGCGAGAGAGAGAAGAGTTTTTAGTAAGCTTGAAATCGGTGAACAGTTAAATAGCTGAACGCGCCTGCCGAATGCCTCTCTAATCTAATGTTCACTATCACTCCTAATCACATTGATTTCTGCCTCCCTCCCAAAAAAAAATCCAATTCCCTGCCTATATCTAGATCAGTCCCACCACATTGCAGACGCACTGGCTAATTTGGTGTGTGTGTGTGTGTGTGTGTGTGTGTGTGTGTGTGTGTGTGTGTGTGTGTGTGTGTGTGTGTGTGTGTGTGTGTGTGTGTGTGTGTGTGTGTGTGTGTGTGTGTGTGTGTGTGTGTGTGTGTGTGTGTGTGTGTGTGTTGGCAACGATATGTTTTTCATCACAACACACATTGTAGTCATTTATTAGCATGACAATCATTTTCAAACCCTCAGGGCCTGTAGGGCAAAGGGTACTCGTACGGACCGTCACTTATCTACTTATGTACCCAGATGCTATGTCTCAGGGAGGCAGGTTCAATGGAGTGCACACGCACACAGAGACACACACAGAGGTGCATGCACAGAGGACACAGCAGAGGACAGGGCAGCAGGTCTGACGCAGCAGCACTGTGTGCGAGCAGGTCTCTCTGCCTCCCTGCCTGAGCACTGGTGGTCCGGTGGCGTTGCTCTTCATGCGAGGGCAGGTGACAAACGAGAACTGTGCCCTGCAGGATGCAAGCCGAGACACAAATATCCTCCGTACTACAATTCCTCTCATTCCACAGTGGCTCCCTGTCAGTACTTGCAGCCGCTCTTGTTTGGTCTGTCTTTTCTCATTTATTTCTTATAGCCTTGTTGTCCATCTCTGGCTTTGTCTCAAACGTCACATTTTACTGTCTGTGTTGATGTATACAAACATGTGTGTGAGCTCGCTCAACCGGGGCGGTCATATTAAGTGTATGGGTGGGGGATGGATGGGTCACATGACTCCCCAGCTGATCCGGGGTCAACAGCATGCTGGGCAACAAATGGCTGCCGGGGGCGGCAGTAAAGCAGACTGTGATTGGATGCTTGATCATCTTGATATCCTTGTGTGTGTTCCATGTGTGTGTAGTCGTGTGTTGATGTGCGCTGTGTTGGGTGTTTTTTTAGGGCTACAGAAACAGTGAGTCAGTGTTGGCCAATGGAATATGTGTACCATGTAATGTGTTCCCCGGCCAAATCAAAACCACAATGAAACGGCGGTAACAGAGAGACGGCTTCTGCTCTTTAGATAGCGACCTCTCAATGACAAACCCCACATCATTTCATCCCACAGATCTTCTTGAGTTTGAAAACGAATCAGTTCTAAAAATCACATCACATTTATTAAGCATGATTCATTTGGCTGCACCGTATGGTCCCAATGGAGAATAATTGAACACTTGATTGTGGCAATCTGTTATGCATAATGAATTGGGCAACTATACTGATTACATGTTTTTAACTCTTTAAACAACTTGAAAGTGCTCTACCCGTTTGGCAGACGGGACTATGGAAAAGGTCTGGTTGATCCGATGCTGTCGTGTGTCATGAGTCAGTTGACCTCGGGCAGGCTCCCCTGGGTGACTGGTGGGTGCTGGGGTGCTTGACACAATTGTCTCATGGCACTACTAGTTATAATAGGTTGAGTATGTTGATGACTAAACCTCTCCAATGACACCAAGTCTCCTTAAGGAACACTGAACAGCATATTTAGTTGATTGGTTGAGGATTAAAGGATATATTTGTCTGAAAGAAAACAATAACCGTCAAAGAATTAATTTGACTGTATCCCATTAAGTCAATTAATAATGGGATAAATAGCGATGGATACTGATAAAACAAGTCAAATAAATGATACAGTGATTATATTATTTAAGATATACATATGTATGGAGATATATTACCCCTACATGTCAATTGTGAATAAATTGATTTAAATATCTTTAGTATAATTTATACTAAAAATAACTATTACTGCTGTGGAAAGCAGAATGCAGGTGTATGCGGTGTCATTTGAGGACGAATGGTTTTCTGTACCGGGTGCTTTAGTTGGAAGTTGAATTATTCTTGGGCTGGTTTTAAACTCTGGTCTGTTTCTGTTTCTCTGTGTTTCTCTCTGGCTATATCTGCTATAGAGAATCAATATGTGGTTAAGATGTTTTGTGTTTGTAACCTGTGCTTTCCCCTCAAACATCTAAGCCCTGCAGTAACCGTTGCATAGTTGTTTTTCTTAAGGTTATTCACAATGACCTCAAATCAGACTCCATCCGTACAGCTGGGTAATCGCTCCTCTGTCTCCCCTCTGTCTCCCCTCTGTCTCCCCTCTGTCCAACCCTCCCTTTTCTCCCTCTGCATTTCTCACGTTACTTAACATAAATAAGGGAGGAGCATCCTAACAACCCACATGGTGACACTCTCTCTCTCTCTGTCTCTCTCTCTGTCTGTCTCTCTGTCTGTCTGTCTGTCTGTCTGTCTGTCTGTCTGCCTGCCTGCCTGCCTGCCTGCCTGCCTGCCTGCCTGCCTGCCTGCCTGCCTGCCTGCCTGCCTGTCTGCTCTCTGTCTGTCTGTCTGTCTGTCTGTCTGTCTGTCTGTCTGTCTGTCTGTCTGTCTGTCTGTCTGTCTGTCTGTGTCCTCCATGGCTCACCCTGGTCTGTCCTTTCTGTGTGTGACTTACTGTTTGGACAGTGTTTCACTGTGCTGGTGCATATACAGCCAACTGACTGAGGCTGCAAACGGGAGAAGTGAGGTGGGAGAGAGGAGAGGAAGGGAGAGAGAGGAAACAGGATGGAGAGAGGAGGAGGTGGAGGCGGCAGCAGTGTGTGTGTGACACACACACACACACACACACACACACACACACACACACACACACACACACACACACACACACACACACACACACACACACACACACACACACACACACACACACACACACACACACACAGTGTGTGTGTTCAATAAAGGATGCAGAGGGAGGTGTGTGTGTGTGTGTGTGTGTGTGTGTGTGGGGATAGCGGGGGGGGGTTGAAAATCACCCAACCCGACCGGGGGGAGGGGAGAATGCACGCTCCTTTCGCACAGAGAGGTGGTAGGAAGGAAGGCAGGAAGGGGGAAATGAGAGACAGGCGCGAGCAGAAGAGCACAATGAAGGACCATCTTTGCCCAACCGTCCAACTCTGCCATTTCCACATGCGCTGACAGAGAAGGAGAGAGGGATAAAGCGAGAGAGCGAGAGGGAGAGAGAAGGGGGATGAGAGGTGAAGTGGAGGAGCAATAGCATTACAAAAGGAAGGAGGGAAGGAGAGATGAAAAGCATGCTCGCCGGCTGAGACTTTGTGAATTAAGCGAGTCTTAAGGAGCAGATCAGAGGAGGCGCACGCTTCCCTGGAGTGGAGGGACGAGGAGGAAGTGGAGCCAAGAGGAGTGATCGGCTGCAGCAGAAGAACCAGTGACATTACTCGTCTCCTGGAGCGTTGGCTTCTAGCCTGGATGGATTATCAACACGGTGCTCTTATGAAGGAAGCCTAACTATTTACGCTTGTGTTTGGGTTGAAACAACAGAACATGAGGATTGGACCAAAAAAAAGTGCAGTGCAGAAGAATTGTTGCGTTGTTGATCAAATGTTTGTGGCTGATTTTCACTTTTGACTTTTGTGGAGATAAGCCTTGCTTAAGTTATTATCAACGATCCAACGATAGTTTTTTAATATTCAATATTCAGGTTGTTTTTATGCAAGTTTTTAAACCTCTTGATGTTCTTTAGTTCTCGACGAGTGACTAGTGTTGTTTTCTATTGTCTTCTGTTAGCTACTGTAACGTACCGGTGAAGCAACAAAACAACTCCAGTGTGGTATGTCCCAGCCGGGGTGAGTGCATGGAGCCAGTGCTGTCATCATTGATCGGGGCTGTAGGGCTGGCTGGCGCGACGCAGACCCAACTTTGATCATTTCCTGAAGTCTATTGATCGCTGTGTGTGTCTGTGTGTGTGTGTGTGTAGCGTCTGTAGCTGGCTCTCTGCTGGATGGAGTAGCTCTCATATGGAGACGTGTGGCCGCCCTTTATGCCTGTTTCATTATCAGATGGCTAGCCTCTTCTCTTTTCTTTTTTTATCCGGTGAATTCTGCTGTTGTTAGGTGAACATTTCTTTTTGCAGGCCTTTCTTTTGATGTCTGTTGCCATGGCAACTGTAGTCACAAGCAGACGGAAGAAGATGTAAAGTTTCTGTTTTTTCAGTGTCTCTATTCTGCCTCCTTCTTATAAAAATCGAATACAAAGGAGCTGGTGCTCGTTCATATAACCGGGTACGTTGTCTGCGTGGCGCGCGAGCGGACAGTGGACTGCCGTGCCCTGGCTGGAACTGCTTTGGTATTCACAAGGCTGTGTGTGGAGGCTGTCTGGTTTCAGACGGCGAGTCAGGGTTGTTTAAGGACTCCCCTCCCTCCCTGCACAGTCCCTTAGTCACACGGCACAGTCAAACCGGGCTTTTGTCACTGCTGACTAAATCATTGGCTCACATCACCCCTTTTTTTCAAAAGAAAAGAATGAACGCATATCGGTTCATTAATTCGTATATTTTTTTTTAGCCAGATTGGATTGCATGAATCTGATTTAGATGAGCAGTTTTACTTGGATGGTGCCGATACTCTGCTGCTTCTCATGTCTTTATGTTTGTAAAGCTCCTCTAGTTGTTTTCTATTGGTGTAGTCAACTCAGGATGTCCCTTTTAGTTATAGGAGTCCACTTTTTCTCCTCTCATCTGACCTGACCTGTGCTCTCTCTTCGTTGCGCTACGTTTGTCCTTGGCCACTGCAAAGGTCGTTTCAAGTTAGGGGGTCTCAAGGTCAAACCACACCCGTCCCCCCCCCCCTCCTCTCTTTGAGCTTAGTGTTCCTCTGCTGTGTTTTTTTATAACTTCTACAGCCATACTCTGTACGGACTGGGTGCTCCCTCCTGGGGTGCTACATGGCGGGCCAGACGGATGTCTAGCTAGTGTCTTCCCACGTTCCTCCACGGCGCTAGACGGGTGTAGGCGGGCATCATCCGCCCCCTGGCGATGCGGGGCACCCACAACAAGCTGTTGCTCTCGGTCACACTAGCATCTTGATGTGCCAGATTCAAGGTTTTGGTTTTCTGTGAGCGTCAAACATTCATAGGGGTTGAACAGCGTCGTTAAAGGGGGCAGGTTTTATAACGGTTGCATTACTTTTCTGCTCAGAGGGTCTTGCTGTGTGGCCCGGAGACTGTTTGTGTCAAGAGTCTTTTAGCTGGAGCTATGCATTATGTGCTGGTCAGTATGTGCACTAGACTGTAGAAGATCTAAGAGATTACTCTGTGCTCAGCAGATCTGAAAGCCAAGATAAGAAAGAAAGTATGGGAGGGCGGGGTTGTAGTGGTGGCGCCTGGTGATATCTCGTTGGGCTTGGTGGTATCTCATTGGGCGTGAAGATATCTCGTTGGGCTTTGTGATATAGTATTGGGCTTGGTGGTATCTCATTGGGCTTGGTGGTATCTCATTGGGCTTGGTGGTATCTCATTGGGCTTGGTGGTATCTCATTGGGCTTGGTGGTATCTCATTGGGCGTGGTGGTATCTCGTTGGGCTTGGTGGTATCTCATTGGGCGTGGTGATATCTCATTGGGCGTGGTGGTATCTCATTGGGCGTGGTGGTATCTCATTGGGCGTGGTGGTATCTCATTGGGCGTGGTGGTATCTCATTGGGCGTGGTGGTATCTCATTGGGCGTGGTGGTATCTCATTGGGCTTGGTGGTATCTCGTTGGGCTTGGTGGTATCTCGTTGGGCTTGGTGGTATCTCGTTGGGCTTGGGGGTATCTCGTTGGGCTTGGGGGTATCTCGTTGGGCTTGGGGGTATCTCATTGGGCTTGGTGGTATCTCGTTGGGCTTGGTGGTATCTCATTGGGCTTGGGGGTATCTCGTTGGGCTTGGTGGTATCTCATTGTGGCTTGTGGTATCTTATTGGGCTTGCTGGTATCTTAGTGTGCTTGGTCCTATATTTTTGGGCAATGACAATGCACTTTTCTCAGGTATTATTGCAACCCTTTTTCTTTTTACTTTGAACAAGACTGTTTCCGTGGCAGCAGCAAGACAAAGCATAAGCAGGCTTGGCGGGGGATTGTTCATCATTAATTATTAGAGTTGGGGGCGTCGGCTTCACACTGAGCTTAGATGATCCTTCAGCAGCATTCAGGGAATCTTGGGTCAGACGTTAAGAAACTGACCAATCAGGGCTCATTACCATCATATCAAAGCCCGGCGATAGGCCTCGTCATCGCCAGCCAATGACCTATATTCTCTAGTGTTACATCACCGCCGTGCTACCGCAGTACGCCGCGGCGCTGTACCAGACCTAGACAACGTCTCAGACTCGCTAATGCAACTTCAAGCGAACTCTCAATGGTGCTCTTAACACACTCACACCAAGGTGGGCAGTTTATGTTTTACAGAACTACAAACCAGGTGCAGCCTCCCTCCTGTTAGCCATATCAGGAATCTCAGTGAGGCTCCTAGTCTTAATACAAACCCGGTGCTTTTTCTGTTCATTTCTACTGCTGTCTGGAAACAAAGAAAAAAAACAATAGTTGGGCCCAATCCATACCTGGTGTTGTGGACGGGGGGCCGAGTACAGTAGACGCGCCCAGTAGAGGGAGAGGGTCAGCGCAGGGGGGCAGCCTGGAGAACGGGCAGGCCAACGTGGGAGGGGGCGCTGGGGAGCGGGAGATCATCTGGAAGAGGAGGGAGGAGGTGGTGGTCAGGGAGCGGGCGGAGGCGCTGGAGAGACAGCAGCTGGCCGACTACATCGTGTGGAGGAAGAGAGACGGCTTCCAGGAGAGGAGCAGAGCAGCCGCAGGAGGAGGAGGAGGAGGAGGAGCTGGAGACAGTGAGAGAGGTGCGAGGAACGCGGAGAAAGTAGGGAAGGAGGCAGTGCCGGAAATCATCTGGAGGAAGAGGGAGGAGGAAGGCCAGGCAGAGAGGAAGGGCGCCCAAGCCAGTCAGAGAGCACACGAAACCGTGTGGAGGAAGAGGGAGAGAGAGTGAGAGAGAGAAAAAATAGGAGTTGGATGAAAAAACAGGAAGTGAACGAGACTGGGCATACTTCCGTAGGTCTCCTCCTCCTACGTCAGTCTATTTTTACTCCCGGCCTGCAGGTGCACAGTGAAATATTAACCAGGGCGGGGGCATGTGAGCGAGTGCGTTGTCAATGTGTGTGTCTGTATGTGTGTGTACGTGTGTCCCCACCTGATATGCTCTTAGGCAGCTAATTGGATTTTATGGGCCCACGTCAGGCCGCAAAGTACTGCCACAGGGAGCTGCTGCACACATACTGTACATGTGTGCACATATAATACAAACACTGACAAGCACACACTTAAACTGACTGGCAAGGGGGGGAAATAGGATTACTCCTGCATGTACATATGCACACAATGTCTTTTAATACAGCAAAACAAACGCTGTGTGTCCGATGCCCTACCGAGAGACGTCCCTCATGCTGATTGTCCATGGTGCTTGCTACGGCTGGATCTCTCACAGGGAGCTGTCTGGCTCGGGCCTGAGACACCCACAGGTTTACTTTTACATTATAGCAACAAAAAAAAAAGAAGATAAGCGCTGAACTTCCCGTACCCCTTTCCCCGGAGAACACAAACCCTGATGCAGTTTGAAGACCTAAAGACAACATGATCGGCGCTAGTCCCCCAAAACGCTCACTTTCTTTATCAGACTTCAGGCGCGCACTGGAAAACACTGCAGCAACCCCGGACCTCACTAGGCTCTTCTTTATCCGCAGATAAAGGTTTTTGTTTTTGAAATGCTTTTGTGTTGGCCGCCCAGCAGTGGGAGCTGAGACACTGAGGACAGATGGACACAGCCCATGCACTGAGCAAGAATAACCAGATGGCCGGGTGTGAAGGAGTGCTTTAAACACCAACAGACATAAAAAAAAAAAAAAAAAACTGCAATTCTAGCGCCTGTGAAGTTTCACAGAAAATCGTGCAATGGAGCTCGTCCCAAAAACCAAGTACACCTTTTTCCGGAGTGAATCTCTGAGCTCCACTGATGAGACAAACTCCAATCCCTCCTCTCTCCCACCCTCCACCCCGGCCACCCCCTTTACCCCTTCACCGGGCCTGCCCTCGTCCTTCTCCTCCTCCTCTCTCACCCCCATCCTGCCTCCGTCGCCCCCCCGCCCGGCGGAGAACAGCCCCACCACGCTGTGCTCCTTCTTCCCCAGGATGGGCTCCCTCCGCCTGGGGGTCTCTGCCACCCTGCTCCCTGGCCGCTGGGCATCCAGCAGGCCCCAGTCGGCGTCCGGCCGGCAGCCGGCCGTGGAGTTGTCCGGGGACGGGCGGAGCAGCACGGGCACCTCCCCGCCGTCCGCTCTTCCGGCTGTGTCACCCCCTCCTAACGGCCCCGCTCTCCCCCACCTCGCCCCCCCCTGCAGGACATGAACCGGCTCGGCGGGGCGTCCAGGCGGGCGCGGGTGGAAGGCGGGCAGCTGGGCGGAGACGAGTGGACCCGCCACGGCTCGTTCGTCAACAAGCCCACCCGTGGCTGGCTGCACTCGGACAGCGTGGTCAGCACGGCGGGGGTTTCCTACAGCGTCAGGGTAAACACCTCTCCTGAGATGAGCAGTGCTGAAGCCATTACTAGTAGGACTTGTGCTGCTCTATGTGGCTAATGCTCCCCTATGTTACTAGCAGGACTGATCCTGCTCTATGCGGTTAATGCTCTCCTTTGTTACTAGTAGGACTGATCCTGCTCTATAAGGCTAATGATCTCCTATGTTACTAGCAAGCCTGGTGTTGCTCTATGCGGCTAATGCACTCCTATGATGCTAGTAGCTTTTGGGTCTAGTTTCCTTTAATAAATTGGCGTCCGTGTCTGCTGTATTATTTTCTCCCTGAGCATTTTAAATGGATTAAGTCAAAGTAAGTGCTGCTCAGTTGTTTTCCAAGCATGTGATGCAGGAAGTTTGGGCCGTGAATGCATCTGCTTCCTGTTTCCTCTCCAGTACATGGGCTGCGTGGAGGTCCTGCAGTCCATGAGAGCCCTGGACTTCAACACCAGAACTCAGGTCACCAGGTGGGAAGGCGATCCATCGTGTCCTTCAAGCTCTTTGTGCCCTTGTTGTCTACCCCGTGCTTCATGTCTCGTGCCTCGTGCTTGTAAGAGAATATGGTGGTTAAAAATGGACACCGTGGATGCTGCTAAAGAACAGTGCTTTTTCTTCCTCCCTCATCTCTTCATTCTGCTCATGCTCTTGGTTTCAGTTCTTGCCTGTGGTTTAATTCTCGTGATTTGTATTAGCGTTGTCTGCTGTATGCGGCCTGCTCCTACACTGCGCTTGGCTTCTGAAAAACGAAGGCTCTGGTCTCTTTTTCTTTTTCTTTTTTACATGTTTCAAGTGAGATGTTTGTCGCTGTGGCATTAAAAGTAACAACAACAAAAAAAAAACACACAGTTGCCGGGGAATTTAAACCCTATTGCTCAACGCCAGACCTCATTCAGGCTGCACACAGCTGCAGATTCCAGGAAGTTGTGACTCTGCGAGCACTGGAAAGCCTACCGGTAAACCAAAGCTTGTTGTGGTGCGTGTTTCAGAGAGGCCATCTCGGTGGTTTGTGAGGCGGTTCCCGGAGCTAAAGGAGCCCAGCGCAGGAGAAAGGTATGCTGGGCACACAATCACATGCATGCACAAACACATGCACACACATGCACACACATGCACACACACTACCCCTACTGGTCATTATTTATTTATACGTTTTAAGTGGGCTGCACTGGGAAGGGTACTCCACATAAGAGCTGGATATAGCTTGAGTGTCCACTCTGTGGTCAGCCTGTCACTCACTCTTTTGTCTTACAGACACACATGTGCGCGCGCACACACACACACACACACACACACACACACACACACACACACACACACACACACACACACACACACACACACACACACACACACACACACACACACACACACACACACACACACACACACACAAGTTTAGGATGATTATACAGTCCTGTGGTAAATGATCTACTAGCAGGTGATTACTAATCACTCTCTTTCCCTCCCTCTCTCATTCTTTACCTCCCTCTCTTTCCCTCCCGCTCTCATTCTTTCCCTCCCTCTCTCTCTTTCCTCCCTCTCTCTTTCCCTCACTCTCTCGCGCTTCCCTTCTCGTGTCACCAGGGAGCCTAGAGAAGTCTGCTAGATGTTGATTTATTGAGACAGTGTCAGACTAGCCTGACCGACTGCACAAACCCAGATTGTGTGTGTGTGTGTGTGTGTGTGTGTGTGTGTGTGTGTGTGTGTGTGTGTGTGTGTGTGTGTGTGTGTGTGTGTGTGTGTGTGTGTGTGTGTGTGTGTGTGTGTGTGTGCAAAAGCACCAGCCTGCCCGTATGCAAGGCTTGAACATAGTCTTCCTGTAAGCTAAAAATCTCAAGCCAAAAAACAGGCTATAAAACAGGTGGCGACAGTAACCACCATGCTGGGTTTGACCAAGGAATGTCTTCTAATTGAACAGCAAACACAATGCCCGGTTCTAGGACTGGACCAGAATAGATCTGAGGGAGAGATCTGTGTTTGATACAGTGCTGAGAGCATGTGGCAACAGCCTTAAAACAAAAATAAATTGAAATATACCATACCATTCTACAGCTAAAATGTAGCCACAAGATCATGAATAGGGCCGTCAACAAGATGTCTGACCGAACAGCCCTGGCACAGCCAGGGACCCCTCTGGGCCAAGTGTTTGTCAATTGTCTGTCTGCTCTCTCTTTGGCCACAGTTGGTCTGGTCAGACAGGGTCGCTTTCTCTTTGCAGCTGTTACACACACACTCACACACTCTCACACACTCTCACACACTCTCTCACACACACACACACACACACACACACACACACACACACACACACACACACACACACACACACACACACCACACACACACACACACACACACACACACACACACACACACACACACACACACACACACACACACACACACACACACACACACACACACACACAGGGAACATTAAAATAAATATTTTGCAGTATAATATAATTACAATAATATCCCTTCATATCAATTCTGTAACCTGTCTTATGTATTGCATCCGTGTCTGCCTGTCCCCCAGCCATCTTCCCGCTGTCTGACGTCTATCCTGGGAAAGAGCAATCTGCAGTTTGCCGGCATGACAATCAGCCTCACGGTGTCCACCAGCAGCCTGAACCTGCTGGCGGCCGACTGCAAACAGGTGGGCCTGCGGGGGCGGACCACCGTCCCGTCCCCGGTGTTAACTCGCTGAGCATGGAGTGTCTGCCTTCTTAGGCGTGTGTCTTTCTACTCCATGATGTGGGCGTGGGTCAGAGGGCTTTTCTATTCAAACAGGACAAGACTCAATCCTGCAGCCTCAATCCTAGGCTTCATCTTAGACGCCTGATGTGGGTAAAACATCTGTCTCATCAACCTGTAATCAGCGGGTATTGATCAAAAGGCCATTTTGAACTCAATCTGATCTACTACTTGTTTTGTTGTAACACACATGGTTGTATATTATTAATAACATCTTCATATGCTGGATCTTTAGCAGATCAACAATAACATTCCACTTGTTTCACACATCAGTGCCATTTGATTGATGATCTAAAGTATGTCTGTGTTAATCCACATAAAAACCACAACAACTGTTTATTGTACAATTTTGTGTATTTCCCTCGGCTGGTGAACCAATAGCACTTCACCGTCCTCACAGTTACCATGATGCCTTGGGGCGGGATGTGCTGCCCCTAGACTCCTCTAATGAGCTAATGGCTACTGTATCATGCCCATTTCTGTGGTGAGATATTCAGTGTGCTGTGCACACTGCATTAACAGACACATAACACATAAAGACATGGAGGGCTACACACACCCAGTCACGAAGCAATCCTTGGTGAGGACCGCACAATGTGCAGAGTGCTGCTGTGGCTGTCTTTCAGATCCCCTCTTTATTTTGTTTTGCAGATGTAGCAGTCCGTTGTATTAGGTGAAAGAAGTAGTAATGACTCCCATGCCCCTTTCTCCTCCCCATGCCTTAAGGCCCTTTCACACCGGAGACGTATTTTTCGTGCGAATAATTCGCGCGTCAATATTTTTTTTCGAACCCCGGTTTTCATCACGGGTCCATTCACACCGACCGCGAATGTGTCGCGGCGAAAAAGCGGCATAATTTTTTTCCGTCGTGCGGTCGATTTTTCCGAGCTTTCGCCCCGCGAATAAACGCATCAACCAATCATGTGGCGTGAAAAGGAGGTACGTCACAACCCCTACGTCACAACACTGACGGATCTGTTGATAGTCTGTGTCTCTCATTACCCTGTCTTGTTTGACAAACAACACAAAGATTATACAAGGACAATGATCTGGAAGGACAATGTGTGGCAAAAGCATTGCCGATCATCTTGGCTATTCAAGACAGTGAGATGTTGTTGGATGTAGTAGAGTTGGTAACAAGACGGCAGCGGTCGGGTTTTGCTAAACGTTAAACATAACAGGAGTATAGCCTGTGAATATTCTCATTTGTCCCGCTCATAGTTATCTCAAAAGGAATTTTTAAAATCGAAAAAAGCATTCTGGACTTTATTATTTATCTGGTTATTTGTCTAGGAGCGTAGGTAGGAGTGGGCCTGGGCCGGGGCCAGGTGCCGCCCACACGGAATCACTGGCCCGGCCTGTACGTTTTCATAAGAAAGAAAATAAATGTAATTAATTAAATTAAAATTAACTGCAGTTAATCGACCGTGTTTTCAATGGGAGTTGTTCTGTGAAAATTATAAAACAAACAGCCCACCGATGTTAGCGGATCTCTGTTTTAAAACGTTGGTGCAGCGCACAAGAAGAGAGAGAGGAGGGGGAAAAGAGACAAACCTGTTGGTATAATAAGCTCACTGGTATAATAGCTATCAGCGTTATGTGCTTTCAAGTACTAAATTTAGAATACATGATTTCTCAAAAACACACATGACGTCATTGAGGAGTATAAAAAGTACATAAACGTCCCCAGAACATATTGGTAACAGACTCCAGCATCGGTCGCTAAACACACCGAGACCAGTGATTACCACGAGCCAAAAACAGCTGCAGACACTGATAACTGATCACTGCCTGAAGAGTTTGGAAGTAGCCTCTTAACTTCATGACCGCAGCTCAAAACAGACCCGGTGCTTCTAGTGACGCTTTGATAACACTGATCTGCGCTTGGTTATTCCTCCCGTATATCAGCCGGACCGGAGCTTCATTTAAAAAAAAAAAAGAAAAAAAAAGCGCGCTCTCGCGGTGGAGCGGAGAGGTTTAAGGACAGCGATTCAGCTGACATGTGGTCAAGACGTAGCTAAAAGACCTCACAGTCACACGGTGGCATTTCATTATTATTAAGGACTTCACAACCTCAGAGCTGTCCTGTCCTCAGACTGTCCTGACCTGTCCCTGGACATCACACAGGGAGGGCATGGAGCTGCCTGTGTGATTGGTTACTGAGTTTTATTGTTTACATAGGTAGCCTAGCTCATCATCACTTGAGGATGTTGCTGAAATCCATCATTTTCTGAAATGAACTCCCGGCGGCGCGAAACTTTGGGTTTATAATTGTCGCATCTGTCGCTTATTCGCGTCGCCGCCGGTGTGAATGGTTTTGATGCGAAATATTTGGCCGCGAATATTTCGCAATTTCGTGTCGTTTATTCGTTACGTCCGCGGTGTGAAAGGGCCTTTAAACTCGCCAGATCATCAATTCACCCATCTCTCTCTCTCTCTCTCTCTCTCTCTCTCTCTCTCTCTCTCTCTCTCTCTCTCTCTCTCTCTCTCTCTCTCTCTCTCTCTCTCTCTCTCTCTCTCTCCTCTCCTCTCTCTCTCCTCCTTCTCTCTCTCTCTCTCATCTCTCTCTCTCTCTCTCTCTCTCTCTCTCTCTCTCTCTCTGCCAACAGATAATCGCCAATCATCATATGCAGTCCATCTCGTTCGCCTCTGGAGGAGACCCAGTGAGTCGCTCCAACCTCTCCACTCTGCTCTCTCCCCCCCCTCTCCTCCCTCACTTAGGCGCTCTCACATCCTCTGTCTTACATCTTCATCCTTCCTGTCGGCCGGCAACCAACAGTCCCAAAGCCCTCAGCCTTTTCTGTTCCGTCATTCTTTATATTTACACAAAAAAAAAATAACTTCCTTGCTTAAAGTTGCAATGTGTAAGGTTGGGCCAATCCCAATAAGTATACCGTTAATGTTCAGGATGAAAATAAACTCAATAACAGTGTTGTGTCCACCTTTGTAACCACACGGCTCTGGGTAGTGTGAGCCCAAAGGGCTGTAGGAGTGTCTTTAGTAATGTTATTCCGAGAGAGTTATCGCTGGCCAGAATCTCTCATTTGTAGACTTACTATCGGTAATAGTAAGTCTAGGTATAGTTGTTTTTTTTTGATAAAAATGTTTAATCACTTTAGATCAGTATAGACTGCAGATGTGTGCAGGTAATTTAAGCTACGAGCTAGAAGAAATGTTACGTATTGAAATGTTACGTATACAACTTCACCTGGTCTTGCCCTTTTGGTCTTTATACCCCTTGGTTCTTACTTAACCTTTTCCCCCTTTTTAAATATTATTTACCTCACCCCGCCCCCAGTGACATTTCCCCATCATGGCTCTTCCTCGCCCTTCCTCATGGTCTTCCCTTGTTTCTTTCCCCTCAGGATACGGCAGAGTATGTAGCGTACGTCGCCAAAGACCCCGTCAACCAGAGAGGTGGGTGAAGCCCTTACTTAGCAAAGCACCGACTGTTAATTGTATCCTCACCATCATGTTTATATCAGCAAGCTTTCCAACGTATGGATCGCTACTTGAACAGTCCTCTAATCAATCAATCCATCCGCTCATTGCGTCCGTATCGAGCTAGACTTGTCTGCTGTGCTGTTGATTATTTTTCATTCTAATACAGCAGCTGCTATCTCTCAATCTCTCTCTCTATCTCTATCTCTCTTTGTGGTGCGTTTCCTGAATGCAGCGTGTCATATCCTGGAGTGTTCCGAGGGCCTGGCACAGGAAGTGATCAGCACCATTGGCCAGGCGTTTGAGCTGCGCTTCAAACAGTACCTAAAGAACCCCCCCAAGCTGGTCACACCCCACGACAGGTCAGTCAGAGTACCTTCACACTCCTCTTGGATCCAGCTGTCCCGTTATGGCAGGGCAGAACCTCAGGGGCCGGACTGACCCCTGACAGGGGCCCACAGCGGGTGCAAAGGGTGGACTGTGGATAAAAACATCCAATGATGAGGTTTAGCACTCATTTGTTTAAAAATAATAGTATTGGGGAAGTTTTTTTTACTTCCTAGTCGATTGTAGGATATGATTATTATGATAAGCTTCGAAAACAACCAGCCCTTTGATAGATGAAGCCTTCTAACGTGGTGTTTCTCAACATTCCTCGCTTACTGAAGTCTTTGTGACCTCCAGAATGGCTCCGTTCGACGGCTCTGCGTGGGAGGAGGAGGACGACGAGGTCCGCTGCTCCCCCCGAGGTTCCGTACTACAACAACTTCCCCGGGAAACAGCCTCCGCCTGGGGGGCTGGTCGACATGAGGGCCCGGCCCGGGGCCACGCTGGTACACAGACACACAGACACACAGACACACAGACACACAGACACACAGACACACAAAGACAGAGAGAAACACACACACACGCACACACACACACACAACACACACACACACACACACACACACACACAACACACAACACACACACACACACACACACACACACACACACACACACACACACACACACACACACACACACACACACACACACACACACACACACAAACTCTTCCTAAAACCAAACTGTTAAATCACACAAAAAGCATTACTTATTTATACATCTGTGCCAGTAGCTCTATATATAACTTTTATGTTCTTTATTCTTTATTGCAGCCCTATGGCCAGCAGGGGCAGAACGACATCCACAAACAGCCCCTTCCTCCTCTGCCAGGTATGGTAGCACTGTCTGTAAATGAAAAACTTTCTGGTTAATATTATACTCACTTTATATGTCTCTGACTCTTTTCCCTTTATTGGATTATATCACAACTTACACTCCATCCTCTCAGGGTTAAACAAACAATCGAAATAAAGTGTAGCATGTTTTCTTTCATCTTCTGAACGTCAGCAAATCTGTTTAACTTCTCACTATTCGTGGAATCAAATGGATGCCGCCGCGGATGTCTTGTGGTGTGCGCTGGGTCTCTGAGCATGTCATTTGCTGTAGACCGCGGCTCTGAGAGAATGCCCGCCCACACATGCACGATGATGTTTCCTTTGTTGAAAGAAAACCCAAGACCTGAAATAAGAAGCTCTGTATTGCAATACTTTTTAAAATCTTGGTGACTTGGTGACAAATAATTGGAAATGACAAAATTTGTGTAGTCAGGTTAATTCATTTCTCAGGTACCTGAGTTCTAAAATTCTTCTTTCTTTTTGTTAGTGGGGGCTAAAGAAGGTGGGCGGGAGCTCTTTGACGACCCATCGTACGTCAACGTGGATAAACCCCGCCCTCTAGCATCTGCGGCCAATGGCAACGCTCATAGAGATGCATTTGACATGAGTAAGAGTACTACTTCCAATAAATGTTTAAATGTTTAAAAATGCCCCAAAAAAAACCATTGGCTATAACAACAAAACACGTAACCCTCAGTGACCCGTCTCTCTCAGAGCCCTTCGACGATGCCCTCGGGGTCTCTGGGGGTCTTGGCCCGGTGTCGGCGGCGCCCCCACTGGTGGAGCAGCTGCAGTGCGAGACCTGGTTCCACGGCAGCCTGAGCCGCAGGCCGGCAGAGAGGCTACTGACGCGGGACGGGGACTTCCTGGTCCGGGAGTCCGGGACCACGCCCGGGCAGTACGTCCTGACGGGGCAGCAGGGAGGGCAGCCCAAGCACCTGCTGCTGGTGGACCCGGAGGGGGTGGTGAGTCCAGGCGAGGGGGGAGCGTTGTTGAAGGATTAGTATGACGCATTTATTTGCTGTCGTATCTTACTACTATATAATAGCAGGCCTGTCTGACAAGATACTCTGACATGTTGGCCAGTGCGCATGTGCCAAGCAGCCTGCAGCTCACACACACACACACAAATACACCGCACGAACGCACGCACACACGCACGCACACGTGCACATAAACACACACGCACATACACACACATACAAACACACACACGCACGCACGCACACGCGCTTGCGCGCGCTGACGTTTGACCAAAGGCAGCATAGGACACCGCATACACACACACACCACACAAACATGCACACACGCAAGCACACACATGCACGAGCAGTCACACACTGCACACACGTGCGCACAGACGTTGTAAGACAACGGCAAGATCGATCCCGCATCCCGCAATGTCTTGCGATGTTGATATCCCTTTCGTCTGTTTTGACAGCCCCGCCCTCGCCAAACTCCCAGGTGAGGCGTTGTGTCTATAGCCTGTAGAAATTGTGATAAAGAAGTCGACAACGCAACGGCAGGTCGTTCAATTTATTATATAGAAACCGGTAGTTTCAAATTTTGCGGCGACCAGCATATCAACACACACGTCTTAAAGAGACAGCGTCCCTATAACACAGAACGAAAAACATGTCAATATCACAGTACGGTGAATTATGTCTATAGAGTCCACCACAAGAGTACACTTTGTTGCAAAAATTAGTATATTACCCTCCTCCTTGAGCCTCCCAAAATGTCTTTACAGTTGTTTCTCAAACTTAATATTACTTTCCTCCTTGAGCCTCCCAAAATGTTTTGCAATGCTGTTGTTTTATTTTTCGAATTTTTTGTGTGTATGCTATGTGTGAATGTAGGGTATTGCTGCCTGTCTTGGCCAGGTCACTTGAAGAGATGTTTAATCTCAATGACATATTCTTCTGGTAAAAAAATTAATAAACTTAAACTCTCATGTCAGGTAGCTAATGTACAAATTCGCTATCTTGCCCTCACACCCCCCCTTCTCCCTCTCCCCCTCCCCCACACACGCCTGTGCTTTATTTCACTATAGATAGGTCCACGCTGCTGCCTTAGCTGTTGTTTATTTCACTAAGGTGCTGCTGTAAATGAACACAATGTTCATCTGTTTATTATTATTTTAAACTAACCAATCGTAGTTGCCATGCATTTTTTAAATGTCAATGCAGCCCTGAATACCAGTAAAAACATTTGAATAATTGATTTGCATGCATTGTATACGACACTTTCCATTGAACAATTAACCCTGTAACCCATAAATTGACTATTTTATAATGTAATCAAATGCTCACACACTAGCTGCTTTCAGAAACACGTGCAAGTCCTGGTATTCTCCTGCTATTCTCTGTATGTGTGAACAACATATCCTGACATTTGTACCCTAAAAATCTCCTGAATAGGTAGTATTTTCTCCGTAGGAAATGTAAATTAAGTTATATGTGAATGAGGAGTTGAAAGTCTTGTGTTTCTCACACTACTTGAGTGTGCGTGTTGATGACGCTTCTGCTTCTGCATGTCATTGAGTCTACCCCTAAATGATAATCAGCCTGTTGCCTTTTGCTCACTGAATAGTTAAAAAATATTTTAATGTTGGCACTGCTTTTAAGAGTCATTTGTGGTGAACGTTAAAAGATAGGTCTTATCATAACCCTAAAAGTATACATCATACAATAAATTACAATGCATATGAGGTCAGAGCTGCACGTGTATAGAAAATGTTTTTTATATTATTATTACTGATAACTGTCAGCTGAACATTATAGGGTCCCGTCCTTCCATTCCCTGTTTTCTCAGTTAAACACAGAAATGAACTACATTTTTCCAAGTATTTGTTATATGTGAAATGAAACCAAAAGTACACTATTTCTCCGGTAACGCAGTCATTTGCGGCGCCTTTCATCTTAATCGTTTCTTCTATTTGTTACTTACTCATAGTCTAATCTTTCATCATCGATGCCGCAGAATATATGATGCATAATTTTCGCTGATGATGATGGCGATGAGTTCTGCCCGTTCTGCCTCCATTTTGTCTATGGTTAAATCAAATCAAATTACAGTGACAGTGGCCACACTTATCCAGCCTCTTGCAGACTTAAACCCTACGTCATATCCCACCCCTAAACCCCCTGTTGTCTAAAGGACATCGATGTCCTCATATAAAGCATCAAGTGTGAATCACCCTGAGGGTCAAATCTCCTCATATACAAATGCAGCAAAAATTTGTGAAACGGAAGTAGAAAATGATTATGTTTGCTTCATAAAGGAAGGAGAATATTATAATGCTTGCTTCATTACCTAATAGGTGAATCAAAATGTTAGATAAATAAACGATAAACGTTGTAAAATTATAGGCAAAATATTATTATATTGTGCGCTCAGAAATTTATGACATTATCGACTGGGGTTTCCACATTATAGCTATTGATCCAATTACAACTAGAGGTTGAGCACAGGCAACTCGCGGGCGGAAAGTCTAGTTTTAATAATTTCTAGTCATTTGAGTGTTTATTTGTGATTTTGTAGTTTATTTTGTAAGTATTCTTCTGTGATATTTGCTTTCGTATTTAATTTGTGTTGCATCGTTTGTTTTCTGTATTCATTGATGGCTGCTCTCGCTCCACCTTTTCCCTCCTCTTGTTGAAGCGTCCCTGCCCTGTGTTTTTATCGTGCCTCTCAGAGCCCACAAATGAGGTGTTTCATTCTTTGTAATCAGAGGAGCTCACCGCCCTAATGTGTTTGTGTCTTCTCAGGTGCGTACAAAGGACCACCGCTTTGAGAGTGTGAGTCACCTCATCAGCTACCACATGGACAACAGGCTGCCCATCGTGTCCGCGGGCAGCGAGGTGTGTCTGCAGCAGCCGGTGGAGCGCAGGACCTGATCGCACACACACACACACACACACACACACACACGCACACACATATATACATACACACAGAACCATACACACACCTGGATGTGGAGATATGTACAACCCCGCATTTAAAAACCGAACCTTACCGCACATAAACACTCCCAAAATGATACACTCCTGAGGAAACTCCCTAAAAGGCAAACGTATAACAAAAGTGTGGTCGGTCCACATACAAAAGCAACACTACACAACCACACGTGCAGACTTTTGAACTTACAATAGACGAAGCAATCGCAAAAGAAAAACCAAGAAAAAAATGACCTCTGCCAAATTCCGTTGCTTACTGCTGTCGCGGGCAACATGCTGCTGTCTTTGGACAGCAAGACTGTGAACTCTGCCATGTCTCTCCCTCCTACACCCTCTCTGAAATTCCTCATCTCGCAACAAGTCAAAGTGCTGCAGCAATGTCTTACAGCCTACTGTGAACCTGGTACCAACCCCCCACCTGCTAAATCCAGCTTGGTATCTTAAGTATTGGTCACTATTCAAAATGGCAGCCACTCAAAATGATAAAAAAAGATAACTTAATTGTTGAAATACAGAAGAGTCCTACAAGGGGCGAGGAGAGGGGTGTCGTTTGGGGGGGCTGAGCGTGCCCTAGATGCTGTGGTTGGGTCCATTGGACCGGTTGTAACCCCTCTTCTAGAACGTAATGGGGCTAACAGTAATGCTCAGTGGAGGATGCATTGCAAAGTTTGTTTCCGCTCAAATCAGGACTACTATGCAGTCTCCTACACTGTCACAACCCTTTTAATGGCTCTTGAACTGTTGAACCCCCAATCCCCCCCCCCCCCCCGAATGATGTTTGGCGCTGTCAAGAAGAGCAGCCTGTATGCAAAAAGGGGGGATTCAATTTGTCAGCCCCAGACTTGCTTTTGATATCACAGATCTCATGTTAAGCACCGTCCACACTGCTGTCTGCCCTCCTCCCAGCCCCTGATGCACACACATGCGTTCACCATCTCTGCACTCCAACGTTCGAACCAACGCCAAAGAATGGGTTAAGTTTGGTTTGCCCAAGGTGGAGAAAATCCATGGAGCTTTTCATTAACCGCTAAAGCCAACCGCATGTTTATCTGTTTGCTGTGCGTATGTAAGCGCGGTGCTCGGCAAACAAATCCACTCTGTTGTACGGGGTACGCCCTCAGACACTGTCTGAGTTCAGTGCCATCGAAAGGAGAGCCCATCGCAAAATACTTTTGATGTCATCTAAAGACGTAATTTATTCATTGTAAGAGATTGTGAGCAAGATCATGCTGACATTTAGCTTGTCAATGTTTTTATTGCTATTTTTTTTAAAAGTTTGCATAGACAATCTGTGACACTGTCGCTTTGTGCTTTGGAAGAGCAATTTAGTGGTTGGCCCTCCCAATGCGCGAGGTCCCTTGAGCAGTCTGAGCAATGAATTTTCCTCTGCAAATGTGATGCTTCTGTTTGGTTGTATGTTTGCATTTAGCTGTTTTTATTAGATCACAATAGAGACAATTCTCATGCAGGGAGGAGGGTTTATCAAGGCTTGTTTTTTTTTAAAGAAAACATTTTTGCTGCATTGCTGATATTAATCAAATGTTTTAGCCTTGCCTTTGCTTGGAGAAGTCAGAGTACTGTTCTTAGTCTCTCTCTCTCTCTCTCTCTCTCTCTCTCTCTCTCTCTCTCTCTCTCTCTCTCTCTCTCTCTCTCTCTCTCTCTCTCTCTCTCTCTCTCTCCTCTCTCTCTCTCTCTCTCTCTCTCTCTCTCTCTCTCTTCTCTCTCTCTCTCTCTCTCTCTCTCTCTCTCTCTCTCTCTCTCTCTCTTCCCCCCCCCGAGTGTTTTACGCTGTGCCTTGTTTGTTTAATGTGGTCATGTTGCTTCAATGCAGTCACCTGATGTGCTTAGTTCAACAGTAGTCGTCTACAGGAGAACTTTAACACACCCCTCACAAAAAAAAAAAAAGGCCACTCCCAGATCACAAACACATCGCCAGAGTCTGTGATGGCAATCTCTCTCTCCTCCTTTATGCACATGCAAAGGTTAATAGCTTGTTGTCATGGTAACCTGATGTCACGTTGTTTGGGGGGGTTCTTCCCTGGCCATATCTTAATATTGACAATCTCCCTCTGGGATGGGTGGTTATTAAAGACGCGTGTGTTTTGTATACACTTCTGAAGCCAGACGTCGAGAGCTTCCAGGTATCGCTCTTATTGGTCCAGTAAACTCAGTTAAAATATACCAGATAAACGGCAAACTATTGTTAGGATTTGTAGCCCTCCACCATGACTGTTGACCGTTAGAGGTGACTCTTTTGTGTTTTACCAAAGGGACAGCCAGGTCTGTTACGACTCCATCTAGTTCAGGGGGTCATGTAGGTCACAAAAAAAAAAAGGGTTTGTGTGTTAATGTTGGTGTTTGTGGACGGACCCTTGTCCGTAATCAGTGAATCAATCTCGTGTTCTCATTACTCATCACAGTTGCCTTTTGTTGCATGATCATACTTTTTACATTTCTAGTTGTCGTTGGTGGTGTTACTGTGTATGATGTTGATGTACCTTATTGTATTAATTTGTTTATTGAAGCCAAAGGTTACTTTTAATTATAGCCTGCACAAACGTTGATTTTTACTTTCTTGCTTTTTTTTTTTTTTAAACATGTCTGTTTACACCTGTATCTGTAAAAACAAAAACAACCTTGCATATATAAATACATATATGATTAATCTGCCTTGGTGGTTTCATTTTAATTTTAGTGGTTTCACTTTAATCATGTTTTCTGCTGATATATACATATCGATCCCTGACTAATTGGCTAGTAACATACAAGCAACTCCATAATTAAACCAAACCAACCTTGCTTCTAGAATAGGAAGTGTGGGCAGGTGGTGGACTTACTTCAGCTCTGCTGGAACTCTCCCTTTGTGTAGAAGTGGAGCATGTGTACTGGGGACTGATTCATGGAGGATTACAGCTGAACCCAGCCACAGAACACAGGAGATACGTTGAGCGGAGGTAAACAAGGCCCTTATTAGTCTGTTTGTGGTGTTTCTGAAGAAGAGTGGAGAAATCTCTCTCTTTCCCTCTCTCTCCCTCTCTCACTCTCTGTGTATTGGATGTGATAGAAAGCTGTGTGTCAACAGAACAAGTCAGCAGTTCCACTGGTCCGGTCACCCTGTCCTCCTACGCTCTCCTTCTGCTCTGCCAGTGCTGCTGTTCCTCCTCATCCTGGTCGGTCTCCGCCTGAAGCATGCATCCTGAGCGTCCTCTCCCCCAGGCCATGCCCTCCTCCCTGGGGCAGAACCTTCGTGACATGGCCATGGGCCTGGGCCGAGGCAAGAACCTCCTGGGTGGGAACATCGCCTATGGGTTCATCCGGTCCATGAAGGAGTGCCTGTACTTCCTTCTCTGCTGCTGGTGCATCAAAGAGATCCTGGACTGAGTGACCACAGACGATAGGAGATGATATTGTTCAACAATTTATTCTCAAACTTTTTGATTTTGTTACTCTGGCCTCCCTGAGCATTCCCTTTTCTACTCTGGATTGTATATCTTACTTTTTAACAGACAGGAAGGATTGAGTAAGCAAAACTGAATGTAATGGTGAGTGTATGACGTCCTGATTTAATACCAAACTCAAAACAGTTGACCAACATTATCACATTGTTCTAAGGTTATGGCTCTGATGTATTGATCTTGTATTTTTTAGATGCTGTAGTAAAAGCTCCGCGGGACAACTGGTTGCGTGTTCATAACCCAACGTACCTCATGAGGCCAGCGGAGATATGTCACTTCAGTGTGAAGCTGGCTCTAAAACCACATTGATGAAGACATAAATACACTAAAGGCTGAACCAATATGAACTAATTTGAAGAACTGTGATTAAATAATGTTTTCCTGGATACAATTATTGTGTTACTTATAATTATGTATGTTCTATTCTAACCTTCTTACCTTAAGACAGTGTTTAATTTCTACTTCCGATTGCAATTTTATTTTGTATTTACAGAATTGTTATATTTATTAATTTTAGACATTTCTGTACAATGAGGACAAGTGTTTGTAGCATATGTTACTCGTATCACATACATACAACCAAATCCAAAATATGAATAGTCATAGTTCTACTCGAACCTGCATGCCTATTCTGGTATAAAGTTTTTCATTCATAGCGTAAAGTCAATTATTGAATTAGCATTTGTCACTTTCATCTGCTCGCGTCATTCTTTGGAATCCTTCCATTTGTTCGATTTAGCCCCATGTTGTGATTGGCTGAGCTACTCAATGGTGGGCGGGCTCAATGTGAACAGTCGGACAACAGGCCAGTAGGAGAACATAGAAGACATATGTTACAAGTTCAGTAAATAGTGGAAAGGATCAATATTAATAGTGTAGGTTTAGAGCTGGTCTACTGGAAAAAGGTAAGGACGGCATGCATTTAAATTTGGTTTAACTTTTGATTCAAATCAAGACAGATTGACAGAATTTGAGCCAATATTTTTGATCGCGCTGTTTGACAGCCTGACAGACTTTTCCTGGTTGCTCATGTGTTTTCAAGAGACTACTATATCCACAGGTAGGCTATAGGAGTATAGATGTGTACATTGATTGAACCTTGGCCTATAGGCTTTAACAGTCGATGGACCGATATTTCTTTAGCGAGACCGATAGTGCTAGATAAAGAAACTATCGAGATGTTTCTGTGGATAGTTTAAAACTATGCTTCACTTCTCGCTTTGGATGATTTATAGACCATAGAATGTAACATCTTGCAGGACGCTGCAAGAAACAACACCTAGGTTGCGTAGCAAATATTCATGATCCGAAGGATGGAAAGTTATGTGTTGACTCTCGGAGAGGCCATCACTGAGTTCAAAACGTACAGAACATTACCATTTTTGGTATTACTCGGTTGTCCCAATTAATATAACTGATAAGCATCCACAACGGGAAGTGGGTAGGACAACTGTGGGCCTATGTGGACATAAAGTATTTCCAAATGAAAAATTACCAAATTATTCCATTGTGAGCATTATTATTAATTCATTATAAGTTATTACGAAAAGGTTGGACGATTCAAAATTGTTATCATAATTTATTACAATACCAATGTCCAGTGTAGGCCTTCAGAAATTGTCTGGAAACTGAAAGAGGGCAAGATGGCCTCGATGGGGGTAGAAATTCGAGAGAGCTCATGGAATGGGAAACACTCTTGACTATCAAAACATGTAGCGGACCAGCTATTGCAAATTATATTTTCCTCTTAAAAATGATTTATTGTTCTTATAATCTGACCTTAAACATCCATCAAAAACAAAATCCTGCTTCTTTGTCTTCCCTTGAACAAGATAGGATCTGCGTGTGTCTTCGTTTCAGTCAATCTTCCCCTGGCTATATTTAGCGGGTATCTATTTAAGCCCATTCCTCTATATGCTGCACAATGCTCTGTTGGCCCGGGGCTCCATTCTCAAGACGTTCTCAAGGGGAGCACCCGATTGGAGGACCTAAATTGCCTCTCTGTGAGAGAATTGAGTGTTTCATTTCACAATACTAAAATAATCTGCTGTAAAACTAACACAACTAACTAGTTTTGCATGCACAAAATGTAATTATTTGCCACAAATTACTTATTTATTACAGACATCTTGTTTCCACTATCGTTTCATGAGAAGTGCTGTTAAGCAAGTGAAAGAAGGCTACAGATGCTAAGGATGTTATGATGTTATGAGATGGCAAACGACATGTAGCCTAATCAGTGTTTGTACTTACTGCAGCTTAAATTAAGCTACAGCACGTCGGTATGCTTATATTCACACATCAGAAAGACTGATCTTTTAAAGCCACTTGCAGCTCGGTGGCTTTGAAAAGGGAGTTTGAATCTGCTGGTTGTGTAGGAGCCCTTGCCTTAGTTACACTTGTTTCTGCAAAAGCATTCACCAACTCATCAGAACACAGGGGACCAACAACTTAGGCAAACTACTAATGAGCCACTGAAAAGCCTGTGTTCTTGTGTGCATAAAACACAGAGGACATCACCAGAGCTGTGTGTTAGCGACACCCTGACCCTCATATCTCATATATAGTGTAAGGGAAGTAAAGTCTATTCAAATACTGTACGGCCAGTATGGAAATCTATCTGGGCAGCAGAATTCTGATGTGAAGGATTGTGCTCTCCTCTATGCATGACCCTTGAAAGAGCAATACAAAATGTCAAACACATGTAAAACTTGCTTTTTATAGATGTGTGAATTATTTGGTTTTATTGACATCTCACAATACTGCTCTCCCGTTCGCCTAAATGCAGAAGGGGATAGCTCAATATATTTATCTCATGAGGATGTATTATTAAAGACTCTTTAACATATTCATTTTACAAGGGGTTATTAACAAAGAGTATGCTACGCACTACCATATATATACAACATGCCTCTAATCATGCTTTTCTCCTCCTCATTGCAGGAAAACGCCACTAGAGGGCAATGTCTGACAGTGGCTCTGGCAACAGCTGGACCCTCCTCTCTCAAGAGGTGTGTGTGTGTGTGTGTGTGTGTGTGTGTGTGTGTGTGTGTGTGTGTGTGTGTGTGTGTGTGTGTGTGTGTGTGTGTGTGTGTGTGTGTGTGTGTGTGTGTGTGTGTGTGTGTGTGTGTGTGTGTGTGTGTGTGTGTGTTGTGTGTGTGTGTGTGTGTGTGTGTGTGTGTGTGTGTGTGTGTGTGTGTGTGCGTTCAATAACATTGGTGTCTGCTGGTGACCCTAATGAAGTTTCGTTGATAAGAAGACTTAGAAGGAAGACTTTTTTCTTGCTAATTAATTTTTTAAGGTCACTCTGAATAGAAATGGGTTTCCGTGATAAGGAGTGAAAAATAGGTGATGTACAACTTTGTAATTTTGTTGTACTAGATATTTTCTAGCTCCACCCTTATTTGACAAGGCATGTTAAGAAAATGACAGCATGACAAATAGATATATATTTTACACATTAGTATCTCTGTATAATATTCCTCATAGTCATGTTGCTCTGTGTTTCTGTGTGTGTGTTTGTGTCTGTGTTAGGAGAACGTTGCAACCCTGAGGCCTCTGGCAGAAGGAACTGAGCTCCATGGAGACGGCAGTACGTCTATGGCTTCACCACACACACACACACACACACACACACACACACACACACACACACACACACACACACACACACACACACACACACACACACACACACACACACACCTATACACATACACTGCCACGCCGCAGTATCGAGAAGGGCCTGCATTTGTCTTAAGAGTTAAACTTCTACGTACAGCGTTTTAGGTAAAGGTTCATGTTGAGCCACAGATACACAACGCAGATGTTCATAGAGCTGCTGGCTCTACTCCCACGTCCCTGCAACGAGCAAAAAAAGTACAGCCTCCAGTTCTGCCCAACGGACGAGTCTGCTCCTTGGTGAAGATTAATCTGCATCAATGTAGACATTACACAGGCTTATACGGCCAATCTCATTTCTCTATTTTACCCCTTCCCCTTCCCCTTGCCCCTTCCCCTTGCCCTACGTCTTGGCCCTTGAAACAGAGTGTTAAGGGCTAGGGGTAACAACATACCCCTATGAATTGAGACAACACTCGTTACGGTTACGTCATCATACATCGTCGCTAGCTGGCTGCACGTCACCAGAGGCGACAATTGTTGATCACAAACTTGAAGATGCCGGTTGCGCAGTGTATTCAATTTGTGGGTACCCCTTGGTTTCAAGTAAGCTCCCGATCTTACTTGGTTTTAAGGGGTATCTACCCCTTGCCCTTATCCCTACCCCTCGATCGAAATGAGAATTGAGATAGCCCTTCGTCTCACGGGCACGCGCAAAACCAAGGGGAAGGGGGAAGGGGAAGGGGTAAAATAGAGAATTGAGATTGGCCGTTACTCTTGCTTGTGGGTTATGTGTGTCTGCACTGTTGCGATACAGAGAGCCAGCCACCAGAGGTCGCTATAACTACCAAGACGGAGCATCCTTCGGAGAATCAGCAGGTCAGCCAACAATGCCTCCTGTTCTACTTTTCTCATCCTAACGCCATTATTATAAAC
The DNA here is from genome assembly GCA_900291075.1 of Melanogrammus aeglefinus. Lineage (NCBI taxonomy): Eukaryota > Metazoa > Chordata > Actinopteri > Gadiformes > Gadidae > Melanogrammus > Melanogrammus aeglefinus. The sequence goes on from OLKM01001644.1 coordinate 75,136, forward strand.
TGCAGGATTTGAATGTGAACTTATTCCTTTTCTCAGGCTTCAGAGGAAAACATGTCTGGGCAGTTTGAAGGAGAGGCAAGCCCTGGCATCGCCCAAAACCCAAGCCCCACCACCACCCCAACCACCACCCCTACCAGCGACCCCAGCCCCACCCTTATCCCTACCATTGAGCCTCGGCCCCCTCCTCCCTCTTTAGTGATTCCTGCCCATTCTCTCCACGCAAGTGATGCACACAGCCAATCAGAGGGGCTTCCGGAGGGCCCCGTGGAATCCAGCCCCGACCCTGATTCGTTCTCCGACTCCTACACCCACATCAGCTCCTCCTCCCCCCACGAGCCCCCCACCCCAGAGCTGCTGGGAGGTCTGGAGCTGACGGAGGAGGATGAGGACGCAGACCGGCCCGGGGAGGTCTGACGCCTCAGCAGGAGTGTGAGGGATACAGCAGACGAGACGGTCACCAGTGCGTACCGAGGAGAGGTGAGTCTGCAGGGCTAGCTGGAGCAGGGCCCCCTACCAGGTGACAGCCCAGGCATCCCGACCATGAGCTCGCTCTCCTCTGATCGCAGCATCCTCCCAGTGGCAGCCATCAAGCTCTCCAGCTATCAGGACGTCGCGACCTCACACCCAATCAGCTCCTCCTCCCCCCACGAGCCCCCCACCCCAGAGCTGCTGGGAGGTCTGGAGCTGACGGAGGAGGATGAGGACGCAGACCGGCCCGGGTCCGAAGGGGAGGGCTCTGAGCAGGGGCCCTCTCAGCCAGGTGAGTCTGTAGCAGGGGCCCTCTCAGCCAGGTGAGTGTAGCAGGGGACCTCTCAGCCAGGTGAGGCTGTAGCAGGGGCCCTCTCAGCCAGGTGAGTGTAGCAGGGGCCCTCTCAGCCAGGTGAGGCTGTAGCAGGGGCCCTCTCAGCCAGGTGAGGCTGTAGCAGGGCCATAGCAAAGATATACTGTATCTGTGACAAAGAAGCATTACATCACATGTGTGCTGTTTAATTAAATCAATCAACATTACATATGCACAAACACAAATGTCGTCCCAACACACTCACGTAAAGCGTAACTTCTTCCATAACCTCCGGCTTCAGGTTCCTCTGTAGATCCCCAGGTGGGGGAGGAGAGGGGACCAGGGGACAGGGGGGCGAAGGGAGACGCTGAGGGGAGGAGGGGGACCCTCCTGGCCTCTCTGGAGCAGATCGGGAGAAGGGAGGAGGAGGAACCCGAGGAGGAGTTTCAGTTGCCCCGGAGAAACGACGACAGCGGCTTCTCTGTGAACAAGTGCATCCTGGGAGCTGTTATTCTGCTGGGTCTTGGTACTATCTTCTTATCAGGTAGGCTTTGCTTTGCCTGGCTAATAGGAAAAATTGCACTGTGACGTTTTGGCCCTCTGTTCCCTGGGTAAGAGTGACTTTAGTTTGCCAGTGAAGTGGAATCTAGATCTGAGACTGAGTAGGAATTTATGCCTACAGGTGTCTTCATGGACCTTGATGAAGGTAGGTTGTGTGTGTGTGTGTGTGTGTGTGTGTGTGTGTGTGTGTGTGTGTGTGTGTGTGTGTGTGTGTGTGTGTGTGTGTGTGTGTGTGTGTGTGTGTGTGTGTGTGTGTGTGTGTGTGTGTGTGTGTGTGTGTGTGTGTGTGTGCACGGGCCGTATATGCAAGCGCTGCATTCGTGTGAGCAAATGAGTGTTAGCATGATCTTCACAATGTTTTTGTAGACATTTGTGCATCTTCCACCTGCTTCTACTTTGCAGAGTATGCATGCTTGCCTACGCCTAACCTATGATTTTTATATCAATTTATGAAGTATTTTGTTCTCCTTTTTGAATGTTTCCGTCTCATGTGCATCGCGTCATCTGAAGGGACCTAGCTGGGGGTTTGGGTTGGGTCAGGAACAGGGTTTAACATTGATCCAAACATCCCTGGTAAAGGATAGGTCTCCCTCTGGCCTCCGTCTGATCACGTGTAAATCACACACAGGATATAATCACACAGAACATACAAAGATCACAAAGCATTCTTGCCTTTCCATGAGAGCATCATCGGGAGGATCCATTATGGAATATATCCAGAATCTGGATGACCCGATCCTTTTTGAACAGTGCATGTATAATTTCTTTATTACCTAAAAGTTTTCACTTGCAATGCATATTAAAGATGTTTCCTTTGTATGATCTGCAGACAGTAGCTATGCTCCAAGGGACCTGAGAGACGCAGAGCCGCCGGTCAAACAGGTTTGTCCACAGTCTTTCATTTATTTATCTAGTCTGAAGCTGTCGCTTTTAGCGAATGCATGTTAGCGTAATCAGTGTCCATATGCTATACTCCTCTCCTCATTCATGTCCATGATGCAAATACACAAATGGATCACACGATTTTAGTTGTTGAAGTAGTTAAAGGGTTTTTTTTTTTATAAAGGCAATCGTCACGTTCCATCAAGGTCCCAGACAGGGAACCTTAAAGGACACCTTAAAGGGACTTATGTGGACAACCATTTATTTAATTGTCCCAGTATTGAGGGAATGCAGCAGAAAAAAAGGCTGTAATTTACTCCTTTGGGGCGATAGCGCCTGTCGATGTCCCTCCTCTAAAGATGCTTGTTTTTTGGCATTGATAGGCTCAGATTATTGAACAAATTGTAGAATGAAGTAACACTCTTTACCTTCGATCATGCTCATGGAGAAGTCTCCAGTGAGAGTGGAGTTGTTGCAGGAAATGGTGGAAACATGAGAGAGCTGGAGATAGTAAGAGTTTGTTGTGTTGGACCAAAAAAGCCTATTAGTGTAATTTGAAGGATAGTTGAGATTGTAATGACAATATGTCATGTGTGTGTTTGTATACAGGAATGGCAGAAACCAGAGGCCCCACAAGCAGCAGTGGACGAGGGGATGGATATCCTGAATAAGCTGGTCAAAGAAACCCAGCAGATTGCTGCGCTGCAAGCCAAGACTCAGGTGCAAGATCCTCACTGCACCAATCTCCCACTGGCACACGATGACTGTGTGGTGTTTGCCGTCTGTTTGTGGCAATGTGTGAGAGTTACCCAGTGTCAGTATGTTGTGGCAGTCTGTTAGGGTCACCAAGTGTGTGTGTGTGTGTGTGTGTGTGTGTGTGTGTGTGTGTGTGTGTGTGTGTGTGTGTGTGTGTGTGTGTGTGTGTGTGTGTGTGTGTGTGTGTGTGTGTGTGTGTGTGTGTGTGTGTCATCCAGTGTTTTTGTGTGTGTGTGTCAACCAGTGTGTAGTATTCTCTAAAAAATCCTCTTTGTTTAAACCAAGCACAGGAAGAGGAGCTAAATGCAGCCAGAGGACGGGCAGCCGAGGGAGCCCAGGAGCAGTTGAGGAGGAGCCAGAAGGAGGTGGAGGAGGTGGAGGAGGTGGAGGTGGAGGTGGTGGAGGAGGAATAATGGTACGCTTAAGAAAGAGATTGCCACTCTCCCTATGCTTCAGAGAGGATGGAGAGCTCTACAGCACTCTCCAGTCCCAGCACTACAGAAGGAAAGAAAGAAATAGGAACACTAAATCACTGAAAGAATGTTAACCCCATATTCACAGGGACAAGGAGTTGGGATGTAGGCTGGGAGGAGGGAGGAGGTGGGGGAGGAGAGGGAGAGAGTATAAGGTCTGCTCTGTTGAGGTGGAGACGCCGGGGGAGAGGAAGAGAAGGTTAAGAGTTTGTTTAAATATATTTTCGTCTCAATATTTGACCCATTTATAATGTTTTGCCTATTTTTCCCCCTTCCTTTATTTTCTCAGTCGATGAATCTGCGTTGCTGCATCCTGTGAAAGCCACAACAGCGCCCCTTGGTGGCCCGGAAGGGGAGCGCAGGCCTGCTTCAAGCAGCACAGAGGGACAAACCAAGAAACCCTCGCATGTCGGGAGGGAGGGAGAGAAAACAGACTGGAGGGAGAGAGGTAAAACCGAAAGGAAAGACGAGGAGTGGAAGAAGCCCAACCATGACCAGCAGGAGAGGAGCCAGGAGGTGAAGGGAAGGAAGAAGAAAGAAGAGGGGAGAGCGGGAAAGGAGCAAGGCCACAGAGGGGACGTACGGGAGGCCTGGGGGGAGCGAGAAGGTGGGCAGGAGTGGAGAGGAAAGGAGGAGAGGAACACCCAGAAGGAGGAGAAAAAGTGGAAGAACGGAAAGCACGAGAAGTCCGATGGCGGCCGAGTCGAAGAACGAAAAGGGCATGACAAGGAGAAGAAGAAGGAAAAGGAGCGAGGGGATTGGACGGAGTGGGAAGGAAGGGATGAGGAGAGAAGCAACCGGAAGGAGGAGAATCAGTGGAAAAGAGGAAAGGGGGAGAAGGAGGGGAAAAAAGGAAAGGAGGAGAGAAAGGACCGCAAGGAGGGGAGGGAGGGGAAGAAGGGAACGTCTGAGAAGACAGATAATGATCGTGAGAAGGAGCGAAGAGGTTGGGAGGAGAAGAAGTACGGGACGGGAAGCAAGGAGCGTGGGAAGAGGACGCCGGAGACGGAGGACTGGCAGGGGAAGGAGAAGGGGAAGGACAGAGAGAGCAGCAAAGGATGGAAGGAGAGGAAAGAAGGGCGGGAGAAGGGAGAGCAGAAGGACTGGAAGAAAGACGCCAACCGTGGGAGTAGAGATGACCAAGACCAGCGCAGGGAGAAGCAGGGGAGGGAGGAGAGGAGGAGTGGGGAGGGGAGGGAGGAGAGGAGGAGTGGGGAGGGGAGGGAGGAGAGGAGGCCTTGGGAGGGGAAGGAGAAGGAGGAGAGGAGGCCTTGGGAGGGGAAGGAGGAGAGGAGGCGGGGGGAGAAAAGGGAGGGTCACGATGAGGGCAAGACCAAGAGAGAGGCGACGAAGGAGGAGAGGAAGGACGCCGATGGGAAACGGGACAGGAAAATAAACTCTGGCCGGGAGGAAGACGTCGATCACAAGAAACGAGAACAGCGTCGCCACAACCAGCACCACGAGGAGTCCCTCTGGCAAGCCCCTGGGGACGGCAGGCCCACCCACACCCGCCGCCGGCCCTCCTTCGGCCAGCCGGACTACTGGGTGCACCAGAGGCAGCGGCTCCGGCAGAACAGGCTCCCGTCGCGGCACTGTGCCAGCGTGGAGGACTGTGCCCGGGTCGAGGGCACCCTCCCGGTCCAGCTGACTGAGTTTGAGGCCCTCCTGGAGGGGTACCTCGCCAAGGCAGAGCAGGGCGCTGGAGCGGACCCCTCCGCCGGAGAGGAGGTCCGCACTCTGGCCGCAGAGTTCTTCAAGGACGGGGTGTTTGTGCACGACCAGATGAGCTTCAGAGATTACCTGGAGGACCTGGCTGATATTCTGGAAGATATGGTGGACGGGGACGATAGCGAGGAGGACCGGGAAGAGGACGGCGGCGACCTGGAGGATGAGATGGAGAGGTTTGGGAAAGAAGTGATGAAGAGGTTTGCCGTGGAGCGGTCTTCAGAGAAGACCTCACAGCGTACGACAGGGAAGTCCAAGAAGGAGAACGCAAGGGCCCGTGGCTGAAGACTGGTGTGTCGCTGATAGAACGGCAAGTTGGAAGGGTTGGGAAGGGAATATTAAACAAGGGGGAATCATCAAGGGAACATTTTATATGGACGATGGACCACATAGCGCCACATGCTTTCTCCATCTATTTAAAAGCGTTTTATTAATCTCCGTGCCTTGGTATGCTTTAAATTCCCACTCGAGAGCACTTCATGTAGTGACATGCCGAGTAATTACTGTTTTCACACACGTCTTAGAAATGTTGAAGAGAAGGGGAGGGGCATAAAGGAGCATTAAGGGGTAGGGTGTTTAGGGGGGGACTTAACGATAGCAATAAGTTACTCATACTTTGGTGTTTTGTTTCTTGTCTTTTTTTTATGCCAAGCCACAATTTAATCGAAACTCATTTTATTTCTTGAAAGCGGTACGAGTGATGGATGTCCGTCTTTTGTAATTTAACTCAACCCACACAACGCAGAAGGCGTTGGTCCATAAAGTCAGTCAAACAAACAAAGGCTACAAAAAGGCCGTTGGCTGACTTGTCGTGTTCATGCCTGAACAACGTGTGAACTGGTGTGATAACCTGTTTATAACCTAACGCCATGGATTGCATGATAATCTGTTGAACCCTGGTCACTTTATTTAAATGTATTCTTCACTACCAACCAATAGTTCTAAGCTCCTGTACAGCAGGTCTTATTCACCCTTAACGGTGTCTGTGAGATGTTCTTTATGCCCACAAATAGTTTTACTGAAGGGAACCTTGACTACTATATGAAAGTAAATGTAATGTTTGAGGTATTTTACATGTTGCACTAAACCAACACAAGTGTAGAATGCGGTACTAGCCCATACTAGTAATATAAATAGGTAACTTATTGAATTCAGATCAGCGTAAGAAGTTATTAGAAATGTGAGCAGTATGAAATAAACTGTGGATCATGTATGAGATCTTTTCAATGCTGGATTTGTCCACTAAAATGTCTTTAATGTAGCGATAGATTGAGCCATTATTTATAAGAGTATGTGTTCTGTGCACTTTTAGTTTTAAAGCGAGCACACCTGCGTTGTTCCTGTCTACAAGGCTGCTTGACATAACATTTCATGTCATTTAAAGACCATAGTTCACAGGAAATGTTCTCATCTTTGCATCAAGGCAAGAACCAGTGTGTATTTGGCAAGATGACAGATCACTCTTGATGTTTGAATGTTTCTTTTGGGAAGATGATTAGTAAATAAACCGTTTTCCTCCAGTTATGGAAAACTGCTTTGGTCAAATTCTCTTTTTTGTTGTTGGTATACACAGCATTTAGCCATGCAACACGGCAGTTTAAATACTCATTTCAAACTATTTGACACTTCCTAAAATCCTTAGCTTTGACTATATTTTTAAATACTCAAACAGAACCATGTCTATGTATGCAATAGTTTCATTTGATAACATTTTCAGTGGGATTATTCCGTTTGAAGAATTATGGAAAATAAAAATCAGACTTGTCTGATAAAAACATTAGTCCTGCATAAATAGTATTTACATACAGAGGGCCTCTACTTTGGAAGGCCCAACATGTAAACTCTACCAGGTTTGACCTTTCACTCCCAGGCGCAACAAGCTACCATTTTTAGTTTGTTCTGCTTTAAAAGCTCCTTGAGGTTAAGGATATCCGGAACCATCTCCAATGGCTTACCAGTGAGGAACGCCTGGCACATACTTTTGAAGCGGGATATTACCCTGGGGCCAATGGAGGTAATCCAAACGGTTTTTATAAACTTGTCATTATCTTCTTGGTTTCCATCCCTGCTCAAAATAAACCTCTCATGCATGTTGGCTCAGGAACAGACTTGTATTAGTTTCCTCACCAGAGTAGCCAATGTTCAAATGGTGATTTGTAAGCCATTTCCTAACTTATCCAATTAATC
>OLKM01001644.1:87500-90000 GCA_900291075.1 Melanogrammus aeglefinus
CCATGTGTTCATGTGTCCATGTGTCCATGTGTTCATGTGTTCATGTGTTCATGTGTCCATGTGTTCATGTGTTCATGTGTTCATGTGTTCATGTGTTCATGTGTCCATGTGTTCATGTGTTCATGTGTCCATGTGTTCATGTGTCCATGTGTTCATGTGTCCATGTGTTCATGTGTTCATGTGTTCATGTGTTCATGTGTCCATGTGTTCATGTGTTCATGTGTTCATGTGTCCATGTGTTCATGTGTTGGTGCTCTGGGTGTTGGATCTGTCATTGGCACAATGACTTACTATGTTAGCAGTTTATTCAGCAAACGACATGACACTCCCCCTCAAATAAAGATCATGGAATTGTTTTTGATTTTTGTAAGTGAGCTTTTAACAATTAAAAAGGGTCTGTGGTTGTTTGAAGAAAATGCTGATTTACACTCAAACTGTAAAAGCCTTCTCACTGTCAACCTAGACTAGAGAGTGGTGTGGTTCATATGACCTGCTTTCTGGCAGGGAGGTAAAATGTAGAAGATGAATTAGCCGTCAGTGCTAAGAGTTTCTGGGCTGTCTATGTCCGACCCCTGCTTTATAAACCTGTCTATGTCCGACCCCTGCTTTATAAACCTGTCTATGTCCGACCCCTGCTTTATAAACCTGTCTATGTCCGACCCCTGCTTTATAAACCTGTCTATGTCTGACCCCTGCTTTATAAACCTGTCTATGTCTGACCCCTGCTTTATAAACCTGTCTATGTCTGACCCCTGCTTTATAAACCTGTCTATGTCTGACCCCTGCTTTATAAACCTGTCTATGTCTGACCCCTGCTTTATAAACCTGTCTATGTCTGACCCCTGCCATGGCTGTATTCCCTATCAGTTGCTGTTTGTCATCACAGGACATCAACAGGTGTCCCTCACAACATAAATGACCAGTCTGTACTTTACGTGCCAGGGCACGGGGACGAGGCTAAATGCTAAGATAACTCCGCTGGTACAGTAAAAAGAGTACAGAGCACACATTAAATCGTGTGCAGGTACGATGGTGTATTGATAGGCGAGGATGTTATGAGCAGGGGATGAAGAGCTCTGGCGGACCCCCGGTGGTCTGCACTCCATGGATCCACCTCTACAACCATCTCTTCAGAGACTCCCCCACTAGGACCATGGCGCAACGTTTACCAGCCATACAGAAGGGTGCAGTCTTGGGATTTTTATACTAGGACCATTTCTAGGACCCTTGTTGTTGTTTTTTTTGAGATTTAAATCTGTCAAAGTACTAATAGTTTCAAAATATCTTATAATATTTAAGGTTAATAATACTGAGAGTGTAGCCTCCTCTATTGAACTGACTATCTTTGGAGCACATTTTGACTTTGATATTTAGATTATTCGCATTAATTGCACTATTCGTACTTAGATCTTAAGTTTAATTGATAATATATTGCTTTCGTTCTTGTGTGCATTATATCCCTCTATCCCTTTCTCTTCGCTCCTTTTCACATTGTTGAGCACACCTCACACACTGACCACCTCACCGTAGGGGGCACTTTGATTTCGATTTGATTAATTGCAGGACCACCCTACCCCCGTTCTGTCTCACAGCACGGTGCCCGTCGGGGACAAGTCCTCACCTTCCCTGTTCTGCGTGCAACCTACTTGTGCGTGTTTGAAATAGGTCATTGTTGTGCAGTAACTTCACGTTGGGTTTCTCATGGAGAATCCTGGTGGAACAATATATGACTTTATTTACCTTTGTCTGCTATCAAGCTATTGTCTCTTTTTCTACTTGTGCCAGGTTTTTCAAACATGTGTAAAGTGTGTATGCAGGCTTGGTGATTGGGTCAGGGGTTAGGGTTGTTGTTTGTAGTTTATGTGCATCCTTAGGCCCTGTACTGCAGAGTCGCGCACACACACACACACACGCGCACACACACGCGCACACACACACACACACACACACACACACACACACACACACACACACACACACACACACACACACACAACACACACACACACACACACACACACACACAACACACACACACACACACACAACACACACATACACAGCACACACACACACACATACCACACACACAGCACACACACACACACACACACACACACACACACACACACCACACACACACACACACACACACACACACACACACACACACACACACACACACACACACACACACACACACACACACACCCTGTGTAAAGGGATGTGCACGATGGCAGACGGACGGCAGGCAGAAACATGAAGCTTCAGCAGATCAGATGTCCACCACCATCGAGATCACAGCTTCCATTGTGTTAAACCTGAGGGAGCTTCCCCTGCTGTACAGCCCAGCCCCTCCTCCTCCCGCTCCCGCCCTCCCCTCCCCCTCCCCTCCCTCTCCCCTCCCTCCCCCCCTCCCCCCTCCCCTCCCTCCTCGGCATCCCCTGTGTATCTCTTTTCCCTTCTTCTCCATGCTGACATCAAGCCGGTCTTGTTTTTC
>OLKM01001644.1:97500-103889 GCA_900291075.1 Melanogrammus aeglefinus
CAGTCAGAAACTGTCCCAACATGAATGTGTCTGGAAACAACGCAATTTATAATGGATATAGTAATATTTCCCAACGCAGTCGTAAGATTTTATTCATTGTAATAATTTAGACTTATTGATTAATGAATAATAATACAATTATGTGAAATCTTAATGAATAAACAACATAACATTGTGTTTAATGTTACGTTTACTGGAGTGTCCGGATATTTTAGTTAAATGAACTCTATATCCCTGGTCTCACCTGACTTACTATCGTCTAGAAGAGGTTGTTGTAAGTCCAGGAGAGGTTGTTGTTGTTGTTGAAGTGTCATGCTACCTGAAAGTATGTTTGAGGGGTGGAGGAAGCACGGTGCGTTAAACACAGAAGCTAGAAACGTTTGCTAGTTTTGATCCTACAACCTTTATTGTACTGGTTTACGGTGTGTACAGGAGCCGGGGTTGGTGTGGAGAATGACATAACAGAGGGCTGGGGAATGAGAGAGGGAGAACGAGAGAGGGAGAGGGAGAGAGAGGAGAGAGAGATTCACAGAGGGTGAACAGGTTAAGATGGACTGCAGTATTCACGGGTATTACAGGCGTTTCACATATGATGGATGGAGACCTCTTCGGGGGGCCCCTGGCAGAGCTCTATCAGGGGACCCAGAGGGGAGGGTGGAGCCCGTGGCTGGGGTGCATGTGGCAGGGGGTGGAGGTACGCGCATCCCTGTCCATTTCCTATTTTTTATAGGTTTAAGACTGATTCTCGTTTTATTACCGATTACAATCTTCATTTGCATGTCGCTGTTTGTATCTGGGGTACTGGGGTTGGTTTGTCCTTCTGCATGATGACAAATGATTCAATCTGACATGACAATGACTGCAAACAGATCTGGGTGGCTGAATGAGGAGGGGGGGGGGGGCTGCTGGAGAGGACTGACTTGAGTACATGGTTATATAGTGTAGGTTATTATCCTCATGGGAATATGTGTCACAAGCAGAGTTGTCAGCGGCCTGCGATATGGTGGGATAATACCAGGGGGTGGGAGGGGAAAGAATGGCGGCATCTGATGTGATCATGCACACACACACACAGACACACACAGACACACACACACACACACACACACACACACACACACACACACACACACACACACACACACACACACACACACACACACACACAACACACACACACACACACACACACACACACACACACACACACACACACACACACACACACACACAGCCGGTCAGTCTAGAAACAGGGGGAACATCGGCCCAATACAACATGATGTTAAACATTTAAACAGAAGGCTGAGCCACGCACACTGTGAGACATTAGGGACAGGAGAGAACCAGATCAGACCACACCAAAAACAGACCAAACCAGATCCAAAAGAACTGGTTCCATCTAGAGAGGACTGGACCATAGCATAGTGGAACGAAAAGGCGGCCATACTTTGTCTGTGTTTATGAGAGGCCAGCGGCGGCCATGTTGTGAGTTGGAAACATAACCAGCAACCTTCTTGATGCCGGATGACCACTTCTAGGTCCTGTGCTACTGCTGGTGCTCAGAGGGGGACGGATGGAGCGGGAAGAGAGGGGTTGGGAAGAGGAATACTGTCCCTTCCATCTGTTACCATAGCGGTTCCTTCACCGCGCCACCTCCCGTCCTGTCTCCATTGTGCAGAGTTCTGTTCATGCAAAGTCAATGCTAAATTTATCCCCTTGATTTCCAGAACGTGCCTGTCGCTCTATCAGAGTTGTGTACGTATATCTTATATTCGGTCCCTATCAGCTGCTTGTACACCTGTCTGCTCAGTGTGCATGAGCAGGCAGGCTGTGTACATCGGTTTATATCACATTCTTATTGTAGCTTTGGGACTCACCACGTCCCTGTATATGTAGGCCGGGTATGAGCATGAACACATAGAGAAGTCCCAACGATATTATATGCTGTGCTGTGGTCAACCGCTGTTCTATAACAGCCTGTACTGGATCAGCCAGATGGAGTAAGAACGGTTTGGAAAACAAACACAAACTGAAATCAAAGAAGGTACATCGATGTCCCTCGGACCCTCCCTCCCCTTGACGGCGTTGCTAAAGTGACGTCGCTCGCGGCCCCACTGGAGTCCAGACCGAGGGAAGCCTGTGGCCGTTGGGGGAAATCCCAATGTGCGGCCTGTCTGTATACCCGCAGAGGTCAGGGACCCAGGGCGTCCTCATAACCAGCACTGGCTCCTGAGGCACCCAGGCCTTGCCCCTGGGTTAAGGGTCAGGGAGGTCGAGTCCCCAACGGACCGTCTCAGGGAGAGCGCTGCAGAACCGTAAAACAACGTCTGTCTGTCCTCACCGAACAAAAGTTTATCCCTTTTTTGCGAAAAAAATAAATCCTGACTACAAAGATAATGGGTGTGGTCTTAGTTCTCAGAGTCCTTCTCCTTCCGGATGAGAAGGACCCTCGGTGTCCTCCCCCTTTTCCGCCCTTCATGCTGTGCTGACTGGCTGGGGGGGGGGGGGGTGTTGGGGGGGGGGGGGCGGGAGCTGTTGGTCAGCGGCTTTGCAGTGGGGCCTCAGCCCGCGGTGCTGGTGATGGTCTTGGCCGTGTAGTTCTGGAAGAGGGGCTGCAGGAACATGCCCACCGTGCCGAACACGCACACAAACACAAAGATCCACAGGAAGAGTCGGTCAATCACCATGGCAACGTACTTCCAGTCCTCGCTCACCTGTGGAAGTGGGGGAATGGGAGACAAGGGGGGAGGTTTTAAAAAGAGGGACAAATCAAATCAGCATCTTCACTCGTCTCCACCCTGTGGCCCTCCTCCCTGATCTCTCGCCCACTCACTGCTATCGTCTCTGTGGAGGGGGAGGGGTAACACGAGATAGAGGAGAGTTATTCTCTGGTGGTGAGTTCTGCCACGAGACAAGGAGGAGGGGAGGGCGTGCGCGGCTGGTGGATGAGTGGAACAGCAGAGACAGACACAGCACTGTGGGCCTGTGATAAGGAGTCTGGGAGGGAGGGGAGGGGAGCAGCGAGGAGCCATCGTGCCAAAAGGGGGCGGCCCTTAACAGGCACGGTTGGCATGGCGACGGGTGGGTAAATATGGAAATGATCTGACGGAATGATGGCGGCGGATTCCTGAATGTCAGCGAGACCCTTTCTTTATGGAGAAGGATGAGGAGCAGAGGAAGAGAAGGAGGAAGAGGAGGAAGTGAAGGAGGAAGCGGAGGAGGAGGAGGAGGTTGAGGAAGAGGAGGAGGAAGAGGAGGAGGAAGAGGAAGAGGAAGAGGAGGAGGAAGAGGAAGGAGGAAGAGGAAGAGGAGGAGGAAGGAGGAGGAAGAGGAAGGAGGAAGAGGAAGAGGAGGAGGAAGAGGAAGAGGAGGAGGAGGTTGAGGAAGAGGAAGAGGAGGAGGAAGAGGAGGAGGAGGCCTTTCCCAGAGGAGCTAAAGCGCAGTGCATCCCTGTATCCCTGTGCTGTGCTGTTCCACATCAAGGAGAGCCCAGCCTGCGCTGGTTCTGGGCGCTGACGTCACGCATCAGCATCTATAATTACTACCCTGAGTGAATATTCAGAGAGCTGCCTGGATGGCTAGCTCCCCTGTCTTCCTGCTCTCTGTAACCAGCGGCCTGGCGGCATTGGGCCGACCGGTGGTGCTCACACAACAAACACAAATAAATACTAAATAAATAAATAAATAAATAAATAAACAAATAAATAAATAAATAAATAATAAAAATAATAATAATAAAATAATACAAAAATAATAATAATAAAATAATACAAAAATAATAATAATAAAAATAATAAATAAATAAATAAATAAATATTCTTTGAACACGAGACCTGATCCAAAAAACTGAATGAGTACATTTTTGATTTATTTTGTTTCCCCCTTTTTTCGTCTGTAAATGTAAAGCAAATAGTTTCATTTAAAGTTTATTGTGTAGTTAATATTGTGAAATAGTTGAAGTGTTGGATTTTGTATCAGTCATATATGCTGTAAATGGACTAGCACTAGCACCCAAAGATACCAGTGCATTGTAGTGAACTAAAGATTTCCCATTGATAAAACTACTATTGATGATACTCACACTCAGGTCATCGTCTTCAGTCTTCATGTGGTTTGCGATGAACCGCACCCCATCCACCGCCTCCTCAAACCCAGGACAGGCCTGTCCCAGCAGGGCCTGGGTCAGAACAGGCCCCCCTGGCTTCCCCCGGGACAGGTCCCTGGAGGCCCCCTCCTGGCCCTCCGGGACCCCGTTCAGACCATCCAGGGTGTTGGTCACGCCGCCTCCTCCTGCGTCCTCCAGCTCCCCCCCAAACTTCTGGAGACGCCCGGTTGACATAGCAGGTGCACGGGCTGGTGTTCTCCTTGCCGAACCCGCCGCCCCCACCCCCAGCCCCCCCAAGCCCCAACCCCACCATGAGCCCCCCGACCTCCCCCCCACGGCCCCCCGCCCTCCTTTCCTGAGCCTTCCGTCTCTGCCGCAGCCGCTGGCGCTCGCAGCTGTTCCGCGGCTGCTGCATGAAGAGCAGCGCGGGCAGCTTGTTGAGGAACACCAGCTTGACCCACGGCGGCATGGTGTGCGTGGTGGGCGAGCGGTGGTGCACGTTGAGCACGCACACGCTGGTGACGATGGAGAAGGTGACCAGCACCATGGTGAACATCAGGTACTTGCCCACCAGCGGCACGTCCAGCGAGGTGGGCGGGACGATCTTGGAGATGAGCAGCAGGAAGACGGTGAGCGCCAGCAGCACGGAGATGCACAGGGTCATCTTCTCGCCGCAGTCGGACGGCAGGTAGAACACCAGGATGGCCAGCGAGGTGATGAGCACGCAGGGGATGATCAGGTTGATGGTGTAGAAGAGCGGCTTGCGGCGGATGACAAAGTCGTAGGTGATGTCCACGTAGGTGGGGTCGGCCGGGTTCTCGTTGCGGCGGCCCGGCAGGGCGATGATGTCCCACTCGCCGCTGGGCGTGAAGTCGTCCATGCAGGCCACGTCGGTGCGCAGCACCAGGTCCAGCTCGGTGCGGTCGTAGGTCCAGGAGCGGAAGCGCAGCGTGCAGTTCTGCTGGTCGAAGGGGAAGTGTTTCACCTCGATCTTGCAGGCCGACTTGTAGATGGCCGGCGGCAGCCAGAAGATGCTGCCGTCGTGGGAGACCACCGCGTTGGAGTAGAAGGACACCTCGTACATCCCGTCAGCGCTGGGAGGAGGAGGAGGGGGAGAGGGAGGAGGAGAGGAAGGAGAGGGAGGAGGAGAGGGAGGAGAGGGAGGAGGGGAGGAAGGAGAGGGAGGAGGAGAGGAAGGAGAGGGAGGAGGGAGGAGGAGAGGAAGGAGGAGGGGAGGGAGAGGGAGGAGGAGAGGAAGGAGAGGGAGGAGGAGAGGAAGGAGAGGGAGGAGGAGAGGAAGGAGAGGGAGGAGGAGCAAGAGAGGGAGGAGGAGAGGAAGGAAGAGGAGAGGAGGAGGGAGGAGGAGAGGGAGGAGGAGCGAGAGAGGGAGGAGGAGAGGAAGGAGAGGGAGGAGGAGCGAGAGAGGGAGGAGGAGAGGAAGGAAGAGGAGAGGGAGAGGGAGGAGAGGAAGGAGAGGGAGGAGGAGAGGGAGAGGGAGGAGGAGAGGGAGAGGGAGGAGGAGAGGGAGAGGGAGGAGGATAGAGAGGAGAGGGAGAGGAAGGAGGAGGGGGAGGGAGAAAGATATGGAGGAGGAGGAGAGGGAGGAATAGAGGGGAGGAGGAGGAGAGGGAGGGAGAAAGATATGGAGGAGGGGGAGAGGGAGGAATAGAGGGGAGGAGGAGGAGAGGGAGGTGGAGGGTGTGAGATGGAAAAGAAGAATTCAAGCAGAGATTTAATTAAATTCAATTTCCCTAACAATGGATGATGTATGGCCTCCCATGAGTGCTGGTCAATGTCTATTTCTCTTTGTACCTTATTATTGTATTACCTCTTCATATGCTTACTAATCTATTACACTGTTAAAACATCCTCTCGATACACAACACACACAGGCACACAGCCACACCACACACACACACCACACAACACACACCACACACACACAACACACCACACACACACACACAACGACCACCCCACCACACACACACTAAAAACACAAAAACAAACCCAGCAATTAACACAATCATAAGCTCAGGGGCACGCATGCCCTGGTTTACTGTTCGTTTTGCGACCAACAGCACACATCAGGGCGGTTGGAACAGAACAAGACGACAAATGTCTCTACTGAGACAGAGCTGTAAATTAAAACACATTTCCCCCCTATCTATTTTGTCGTGTTTTAATCCATTTAATTTACGTCACATGCACCGCCATAGGTCCAGCAGAATATGCACCTTCTTGCATCAGGCATGAATCTCCTCTACATAAAGTGATGGTTAGG
>OLKM01001645.1:0-2500 GCA_900291075.1 Melanogrammus aeglefinus
TTCTCTCGTCGTCCTTCTCTCGCCATCTCTCTCTCTCTCTCACACCTCTCACTCATCGTCTCTCTCCTCTCATCTCTCTCTCTCTCTCTCTCTCCATCTCTCTCTCTCGTCTCCCTGCTCTCTCTCTCTCTGCACCTCTCTCTCTTCTCTCATCTCTCTCTCTCCTCTCTCTCTCCTCTCTCTATCTCCTCTCTCTCTCTCTCTCTCTTCTCCCCCCTCCCTCTCGCTCTCTCTCCTGCTCCCTGGTTGTATGTTTGGTTTGTCCGCCGACCGCTCCAAACCATTGCAGTAGCGGAGCTGCAGCCAGTGGAAAATCCCATTTTCTCTTATCACCGGTGGCAGAGTGAGGGGGAGCCCCGGGGGAACCAGGCCAGCTGGCAGGCCCCCCCACCTGGCTGGAGACAGCCACACGACAGACCCGTGGCCCCTAACCGCTCCGGCCCTCTCCTGCCCACTTCACACACCGGCTGAGCCAGCCATTTATAGTCCTTCCACTGTGTGTGTGTGTTTATGTGTGTGTGTGTGTGCATGTGCGTGTGTTTGTGTGTGTCTGTTTGTGGCGTGTGTGTGTGTGTGTGTGTGTGCAGGTGTTTTTGTGTGTGTGTGTGTGTGTGTGTGTGTGTGTGTGTGTGTGTGTGTGTGTGTGTGTGTGTGTGTGTGTGTGTGTGTGTGTGTGTGTGTGTGTGTGTGCTGTGTGTGTGTGTGTGTGTGTGTGATGTGTGTGTGTGTGTGTGTGTGTGTGTGTGTGTGTGTGTGTGTGTGTGTGTGTGTGTGTGTGTGTGTGTGTGTGTGTGTGTGTGTGTTTTTGTGTGTATGTGCACATCCGACGCACTATAGAAACCAGCCTGAAGTCCTTTTTCTCAGAGGCAAACTCATCCGATGACCTCAATCTGACATTGGGGCTTTTCTTTTTTGGCATTAAATCATTTTCCTTTGCGGTATTTGGACCATGCCAAAACTGCAAAATGGTGTGAAGGTCAGAGGGACACTTGACAGATACAGCAGGTGAGCTGTTATTGTCTGTGTGTGTGCTCACATGTGTGTTTGTGTGTCTGTACGTGTGTCTGTTGGAGCCACTGGCAATCATTTGCTGAAGGATAAATTTGTGGGATGGGAAAGAGTGTTTCCTAATGGGAGGGGAGTAGAAGGAAGAAGATTTTTTGAGATATGATGTGTATTGTGACATATCTATATACATACTGTCTATCTATATCTACATATCTGATTGAGCCAACACAAGCTCCCTCCTCTGCTTCTCCACCATATTTGATCTCCATCTACTTAACATAAAATACCGATCTCCTGGGAGCCTTTAAATTGAAGCCATACAAACTAGAGGTTTAAACTAAGTAGCTGGCTGAAATCACCAATAATAACAGGGAATTTTGAAGTGGTTGAAATGGAATCGATAATAAAGTGTGAAGATGGCAGCGAAAGGACAGGATTAGCTTTTAGACTAGACTTCTCCCACTCCAGTGCAGAGGGCACCAAGCCCCATACTGTGGGAGTAACAACGGCTAGGCTAGACCGTAGTGTGTACCTTGTCCTCTGCCCACTTGACCACGGATGTGAGACAGCCTAGGGCCGCTCCTCTGCCCATGTGCCACTTAGCCAACCTCTCGGCCGTTCCAGTAATTAATTTCTGTGGGAGCCTTTCCAAAAAACTCCTGGAATGATTTCAACAAGGTTAGATAATTCCCTTTTTTTTTCTCTGCCTCTTTCCGGTGAGTTGTGATGAAGTAAAGTGGAATTCACACACTGCTGGGATGACCTTTTTTGTTGTTATCAGTCTCCTCTCTTGCCTCTTGTGTCTTCCTGTCTGATCTTGTTCCATCCGTCTTTCTATCCTAATGGTACGTAAGATACTTCACTGTATCTCCCCATTGTTCTGTTATGAGCTGCCACCAGAAAGGTATTCTCAGTTGTACAATTACAATTTTCCCCCTCGCCAGATAACTATATTTATTCTTGGTTTAGGGGGATAAAAAAAAAAAAACCTCACCAACACATTTATGGAGGGAAAATCATTGAAGGTGTAATGCCAGCCGTCAAAATGAGACCGGAATGGATATACATTCTTATATTACAATTATAGCAGGACATATCTTTAAGAAAAGCATTTGCATAACCCACAGTATTTTCTTATCAGTTTCTTAGTCAAAAATGAATATAAGGATGAGGAAATCCCTTTTCCCAGGGCAGACCTCGGTTGCTGCAGATCTTGCCATCTGGAGATGTGCATCTCTGCTTGCTTTCCCAGGGGCTGATGTCACACTGGAACTCACATTTATCACCATGCCAACCGGCGGCACAGTAACAGTTTCCACAGTAACACTGGCCGTGGCCTGGAATAAGAGCAGAACACACATTTCCAAACCACTCTCAAGCGCACATCACAACCTGTGTGTCTTTTGTTTTTATTTGTACCTCCTATGAATTAGACATTTCAAGTATTATCTAAACCATTTATTGTTACAGTCACATTTGCATTTCGCAGACG
>OLKM01001645.1:7500-12500 GCA_900291075.1 Melanogrammus aeglefinus
ATTCCTTTGTACCAAAAAAAATCGTGTTGCTGTGAGTAGGATGTGTCCCATGCTGTTACCCTTCTGTTTCACGCATTTATTCTCATTTACACCTGCTTCTTCAGGTTGCAAGTGAGAATGAGAAGAGATGACAGAAAGGAAGGTGTCAATATAAGTGCTACACAGCCTCGGAAATATGGCTTCCATTTGAATAACCCGTCAACAGTCGAGTTACAGAGGAAACACTGGTTATATCTGGCAATACAGATGCAGATCCAAACCACTTCTTGTGATAGATCGTTATTATTATTATTATATATTATTATTATTAGTATTATTATTATTATTATTATTATTATTATTATTATTATTATTATTATTATTATTATTATTATTATTATTATTATTATTATTATTATTATTATTATTATTATTATTGTTATTATTATTATTATTATTATTAATATTATTAATATTATTATTATTATTAATATTATTAATATTATTATTATTAACTCAATACATTATTCGATCATTTTTATCACAGGCTGGTGGACCATAAAGAATAATAATGAATTAGGAATCCCAAAATTGTGTTCAGTGTACATGAAATTTATAATAAATAAGAAATGATAATCAAATCATAGTAAAGCCAGGCATTGGAGGCGTAGACCTAAATCAGGATTTAGCTCTCTAAACCCCGACTTAATTCAACAGGATATTACAATGTCACCACCTCCCACCGGCCCCCATTAATCTCAGCCTCACAATCATTCTGACACATAAATTGGATCCTATTTATCCGGTGGGCAGGCGAGTCTGTGTGTGTTGGTAGCGGGCTGTCCGTCCACACGCGGCGGGTCTTTCCTGTGTTGCCTCCCCTGGAGCAGTATAACTCAAAACCGCTTAGGGATGCCTGGGACCTTCCCACGCTGCTCTGACGGACACGGCAGGGACCAATTGAGTTACCAGCGGCTCTCGGTCCACAGCCAATGGGGGTGTTTGGAGAGGGTAAATCGGTGCCCGCAGCTGTGGCGGTAATAACAGGCGATGTAGCGTAACCATGATAAACCGTCGGTGGCAGGAGAGGGGCGGTGAATCATCCGACAGGCTAATGTTCAGGGTCTAGGGTCTGGGTGTCACCACCAACACCACCTGCTATGTGGTAAACATTGTGTGTGTTTACTTAGAGCGAGAGAGAGAGAGATAGGCAAGTGAATACGTCCTTTGTCTGGAACATACTGTTAATGAATCTTGGTTGATCTTTCTTTTAAAATGTGGCCCAGTTTCCATGTTACGGGAAAAAAAACATTTCATGTAGAAACACAATTCAATGCAGGCCTGGCTCTGCCATCATAGGGAGATCTCACCCCTGATAGCTCCTTGTTGCATCTGAATTCACTGAAACTTGCGTTGGCTAAAAGTGTTTGCTCAGTGACTAACTAGTATATTCTGACTGAGTATATATTGCATGATTCAAATCCCCTGATCATGAGACATTTTCAGGACATTGAACAAATTACATATTAATTCATGTTAAACTTCTGAGCCTCCCTCATCATTCTCCACAATGGTCCTTTTGAAAACATTGTCAATAATACAATTTCAATAAAATCCCCAGAGCTAATTATCTTTCTACCCCCGAGGCTCCCTATCTCAATGACATTTCCCATTTCGCGTTGTTTGGATCATTTTCTTCACATAACATGATATCCATTGTAGTGAGTAATGACTCCCCTCTTTCGCCTGCCTTCCCCTTGTGTGCCTTGTGGAGCGTGAAACGACAGCACGTGTCATCTCTTGTTCTGCGGGCCACATCTAGGAGACACCTGTCCCAGGTAATAACTCCTTCTCTCTGCATGGGAGCATTTGCCTTTCATCCCTTCATCTCTTCTCCCTGGGTTCAGCACTATACACGTATCAAACGACTTTTAAAGCATATAGCTTTAGTAATACGCACAGACATTGAAAGTCACCGCTCCGATCCACACGTGCATGTGGGGGCCATAAGCAGCGCTAGCTCCCTTCGGCTTTGCAATAATGCTGTTGGATACTATAATCAAGCCCAATCTGAAACACATTTCACCTTGGGCCGTCTTGAGTGCAATTCTTTATGGTTGCAGCCCACACTGCGACCATTAGGTGACTCACACGGTACAGGCACCTCTTAGAGAGCCGCGCGCCTCTGAATTATGGCACATAATCACAACATGTTAGAGGAAATGCAAACAAAAGAACAAGGAAAGCCGGGAGAGTTCTGACGTAATGCCTCGTAATGGTGGCTGTGGGAAGGCAGTCGCTGCCAGTCATTATTGGGTCAGAGAGGACAGGGGACTGTCCCAGGTGTGTAGTTGACATAATATTTCCTCTTGCTCTGGAAGGGGGGAGATGCTGGAGGCAATGGCAACAAATTGAATCGCTTTTGGAGGAAAACTCACCACCAGGGAGAGATTTTGTGTGTAAATGTGTGTGTGTGTGTGTGTGTGTGTGTGTGTGTGTGTGTGTGTGTGTGTGTGTGTGTGTGTGTGTGTGTGTGTGTGTGTGTGTGTGTGTGTGTGTGTGTGTGTGTGTGTGTGTGTGTGTGTGTGTGTGTGTGTGTGTGTGTGTGTCGAGAAAGGAAGAGAGAAAGAGAGAGAGAGAGAGAGAGAGCGGGAGAGCGGGGAAGAAAGAAAGTAAAGACGGAAACATAATCTTAAAAAAAGAGGCACAACCACACACAAAGCCCACGCGTCCAAATCAAAAGGACACGGTTCAGTCTCTAGCGTGATGTGCCACGGCCCGTCGAGTGCTTCGCTCGGATGGAGAAAGAAACGGACATGAACAAGTGGTCTCAGATCATCAAGTAGCAGATTGCAATGTCTGAAGACAGTTGGCTTTTGTGCTCACATCAGCAGCAGGGCTTGCCAAGGAACAGGATAGAAGACACTTTGACCTGACCCCAATTTAAGCGTTTAGTGGGCAGTGAAGTTCCACCCGCGATGACACTTTGATTCGCACCTCAAAAATATGTGGCACTAAACTCCTATTAAAATCATTCCTCGCCGTGATAACTCTAATGAGCTTGGGTGCTACACTACCATTGCAGGAATGGCGGATCCCTTGGTTATAACGATTCCTTTGCTGGTCTGCAGGGTGCAGGGTGTCCTACCAGTTAAGGATCTCTCTAAGAGTAAGGAAAGGACCTGGCCAATACTCACAGAAACAGAGAGAGAACGAGGGGAACAAGAAATCAACAATTTCCACTTACAGAGACACGATGAGACCGATTGAATAGAGGGAGAGAGAACGAGTTAAAGACAGAGAAAAGTTCAGAGTGAGGAAAATGGTGAATTGTTGAAGGTTTGACACGAAAAAAATGCCCCATGCAGCTTTCAGTTGTGGAATAATAGAAAGGTATTCTGTAAAGACATCTTGTCGAGCAGAAATCAGTTGTCAGAGGAAAGCATTGTGGAGTCTGGAGGCGCCATGCCTCAGGAAGGCGGCTGAAAAAACAAACAAAGCAACAGCAACCTATTCAAACACCACCGGACAGATGAAATGACAAGAAGCTTGGCTCTTTGTACAGCTGGTGAGCAGATGTGACTGGAGGTCATTATTTCACTCAGAGACAGAGAAGAAAAAAAATGGGTGGTCGATTTTGTTTTTAAGATCCCGATGCTAAATGTAGTTCCTTAAAGTGTACACAGAGACAGACACCCGCAAACACACAAACAGACACACAACCACGCACACACACACACACACACACACGCACACACACACACACACACACACGCACACACACACACACACACACACACACACACACACACACACCACACAAGCACACACACACACACGCACACCACACACACACACACACACACACACACACACACACACACACACAAACACACGGCACAGAGCAGCCTATTTGACGTTGGTTTGTGTTCGTCTTATTAAACATATTTACAACAACATCCTCCTCAGACTGGTTTTGGTTGTGTGGGTGGATAGCTGTGTGGTTCTTTTAGATGAATCAAACATAACTGCAATGACGGGGCATGGTTTACTGTTTTAATGAACTCAAAACGGTAAAAAGAGGCATATTTAGGGTCTGTTTAGCATACAATCATTAAAAAGGCTGGTATGCTTGTTGGAAAGTATTAAATGCCCCCCCCCCCCCTCCCCTTATTGGAGAAAGATTAATCTTAATCTAAAGGGTTTCCAGTTGAAATGGAAATCTTTCCATTTTGACAGCCCAAATAGCCCTCGGTGCTTTGCAACCCTCAGCCATTACCCTTGGCTCTCCTTTCTTAGTGGAACAAAATGAACACAAAGTCGTATCTCTCCCGGAGCCTAGAGGGCAGCGAGCAGGGAGGATTAACACAACAGACATAGGATAGAACATTGGTTTGTGGAATAGTAGTCTCGGATCCAGCAGTGCACTTATGTTATAGCAGAACCTCTCTGGGGGAGACGGCGTAGAGCCCGGGCCGGAGGACAAAAAATGAAAGGGCCATAACCCTGATTACAATGATTATGTTACGATTCAATATAGTTGTTCCAAGATCATTCTACCTGAGAGAAAGTGATTTGCGAGTGGCAAGATAGAGATTTCGGAATAGGATTTAAAGAAGTGTACTTCTACGATTGGCAGATCTAGCTTGTTGAATTGAACCTCTCCTGAGCAGACATTTTAGTGTGTCTTCCCAGGAGATACAGCAAAAGTTACATTTACAAGTTATTGCTTAGTTTGTGTCCGCTGTTAGCCAATTGTGCACATACCTATCCCCACCCCAAAGCGACACGAATGGTCAAGGAAAATCAAACACCCGTTTACCGAGATAAGACATGACATTATTAATCTGGAGTGGTGCAGTAGTAATCCTCAATTAGACAAAAATTCCCCATTCCTAAATTTATTCCCACATCTTTCCATCATGCCATTTGACATCATGTGACCTGCATACAACCTTGCATGGCAGACTCAGCAGAGAGCGTATTAAAAGAACAGCTCAATGCCGGCAGAGATGATGTCT
>OLKM01001645.1:15000-82500 GCA_900291075.1 Melanogrammus aeglefinus
GGCCAGTATTTGTATCTATTTGTCTACTTCTATAGACAGGTCTATTTCCCCATATCTCTACGATCCCTATCGATACGAAATGACTGAATGATTTGTCGTTCCAGTTTGATCCGAACCAAAACTTTCTCTTCACTGGAATACAAATCTTCTGCTCCCTGCCATAGAATAGGAATGTTTACGATGAGGAAAGAATGCAAAGCTCACGGTTTCAATTGCAGCACGCGTGCTAGCTCCCTATAGCCAAGTTCAACATCTGATCTATTCTGTCTGCTGACTCTAGGCTTTCGTTTATACCACCAGACAGAGCAATTTCAATAATGGAACCCATAATGTTTGTATTTGCTGATGAATAAAGATTGTCCCACATGAGACTATAAAAATGGACCAATCACGTGAACTTCTCTATTTTCTTTCCTTTGAAAGTTCCTCCCATAGAGTCGGTATAGGCTCAAGGTGATATGGGAGTAAAGTTTTACCACTGTAATTACAACCAGACGTTCCCTCTGTCCCCTCTTGTTCTGCTTTTTCTCTCTTTCTCTGGAGGTTTAGCATCGTTCTTCGGAAGATAATCTCAATCTCTTGAATACATTTGTCCAAAGCTTTCCAAGGCCACTGATTTAATAACGCATGGTATACTGATGTATTCAGTGGGTGGGATCTTATATGAACCTTGCCGCCATTACTTAATTGGTTGATATTTAACAGTTTCCAGAATGTATAAATTGTATTGGTAAACAGAGGAAACAAAAATATTTCAGAGAGAAACTGATAAATTGATTTGTTGCACGCAACTGTAACATTGCATGGTTAAGAATGTTAAATGTGAAAAACATAAAATAAAGACCAAGAAATACACTGTACAAAAATGCTGTGTTCTCTACGTCAACAAAAAAAAGGAGAACATTTCAAAGTGAGGTGGGAACAAAATGGAGAGTAAAGCATCACGGCAATAAATCAAAGAGCGCACGATCGCCTGAGCCTATTCCCGCAGCTGTTTCTGCTGCTTTGTTTTTACTCCAAGGGCTCACTCAGCGAGATTTGTTTCATTTGGTTGCCTTCTGACATTCCTTTCTATTCCTACCCAGGCCTGCTTTCCTGTTTGGGAATCAGTGGAGCTATTTTTTTTGAAAAAGGACCAAATCCAGCATGGAGTCCTAGCATGTGAAGCTAACTTCATGTAACAGCAAACGCCTACCCACACACCTACCCTTTTTTCTCCCTCTGTCAGGCGGTTTTTGTAAGTTAATTAGTGAACCAACAGGGTTTGAGTTGCGCCTGAGTGCACACAGAGCCTCACACCAGCTCACCTGGCTTCCCAGGAGCTGTCCGCCTGTCAGTGGAACAATACATGTTGGCTCAGCCACATTGTCCTTTCCAACACCAGAACGGAGGTCTATTCAACACAGACCTCTGCGCCATCCGTGAACCTGTGCACCTGCTTTCGGTAAACCGTACCTTACTGCAGCTGAGTAAAGTTTACACGGCCTGCATCAGATTGCAGATCTCACGCTCTATGTTTAGGTTTATAAAACAAACGGTGGAGGAATCTGACACATAAGTCCTTTGTATTACACTTTTGTCCAAATTTATTTGGTTATCTTTCACATAATTTGCAGGAATGTAGCTTTCATACACATTTATACAACAGATGCAGATATGCATTGATGTACTATTTGAACGATTACCCTTGAATCTTTCTCGTTTTTGGGTTGCTTTATATGCTCTCCTATAGGATCGTTAAAGCACATTTATTTTCCTCTCTGCAGTTGCAGTCATTTAAAAGCCGACAGGCAAAGCCAAGCAGAGAAATAGCACAACAAAGAACAACCTACAGTCAAATGTTTGACCACATTTTCCTCTCGAAAAGTTTCCCCTTGACAGCGGAGCTCTGTACCTCTCACACCTTCCCTTTCGTTCTGTCTTTCTTCCATTCTCTACTCCTTCCTCCCCGAGGAGACAAGGGAAAATAAAAGCAAATGCGAAACAAGTGAAAACCCACCTCAAAGATTGCAGCAAACTGTCCTCGACACCGGACAGTAGAATCAGCAGCAGAGGAACAAACATGGACTGTACCAAAGCCCCGCTGTGCATGGTTAATCCCACAGAAAACCTCAAGTCAAATGACTTGATGGAATTCCCTCAATTTTTTTCTTCTCTAAGCAGACAGGGAGAAAGAGGGTGTGAAGGAATAGGACGGGTATAGAAGGAAAGGAGAAGAGAGGAAAGAAAAAAACTGGCTGAATCTGGCCTAAAGCCTACAAGAGGTCGGCAGTGTGCTCCGTACAAGTGCCTTTGATTAGCTCTGACTCTAAGACAAGAGTCCCGGGCTGGGAGTGGGAAAGGGAACCTGCCAGAACCAAAAGTTTAGTCACCAGTTGGAGAACTGATTGAAAACAGACAAATGTTTCTGTTGAGGTTTCTTTTCTTTTATAATATTCTGTTTATTTATGACTTGAGTTTGGCCTTTCCTTTTTTTTATGCGTGCAAACTATTTTTATAAGGGGACATCACTTCAAACACTTGGGAACAGTTAGATGAAACAACCACAACCGTGGTTCATTAAAAGTGAAAGAAAATATTTACTTTGGATTTGCAAGCTGTATGTTTCAATATGCAGTATATAACTGAAAGTTAATAATTTCCAAATAAGTAATGAAATGTCAGTACTATCAGCTAATGCTTTATAAGTTATCATTCTAATTATTATATTTTCATAATTATTAGTAGGCTCACTTTTCACATCTAATGGGTGGAACTGGGCACTGTTAAATGCAACAGCCTACACAAAATGCATGGTTTCTTGTCTTTTATTTAGATGGTGATTGTAAATTACTTGAGAATTGTGTCATAGTTAATAGCCTTGTAACTTAGCCTACATCTTGCAAGAAGGATTTCTAGTCATGTTGACATATATCTATAGGCTAATAACTTAACCAATTAATAGCCTAAGATAATCAATAATGTAGTGTAGCCCTACAGTTTTTTGGTATGCACATGTGAAGACAGAGAGATGTCCCCATCCATTTCTTATATTTAAAAAGTATAATTTCCGCTATAAAAAAACATTATGTTTTGAATAAGTTGCAGCTCTAATGAAAGAACCAACATTGGCATTTCTGATTAGGTAAAAAAAACATTGCATTTTCTTCCATGTATCATCATAGGCTACTGTCGTGGACGCGCGCTACAACTGCATCTGCTGGGCTTGGTGCTGATGTGAATGCGGCTCGCGCGCTCCCGCCGCACACCTCCATGATTATAATACCCCGGAAAACAGCTGATGTCATGGGCAGGACGACAAAACAAACAACAACAGGGGACCAATAGCTCACGTAAGTGTTACAATATATTTCGAAATACGACCCTTCGCCCTTCCTATTATTTTGCTCGGGCGAACGCCTTTCTCTCGAGGATCGCGAGACGCTCGTTTCCCGGGGTGCTGGTGTTATCCAGGAAGTGATACGTGCAGTGCGGGGCTACCCGCTGCTGTTTCTAGTAGGCCTTGCCAAATATCCCCCTACTGTTAATGTTCGGAGGGTCACGTTATACTAATGCAAGGTCACGAGGCGTTATCGTGGAGACGTTGAGCGATCGGCTAGCCTACTGTCAACATACGAGGTGTGCTTCTGCGTGTTTATCTTCGATGTAGCCCGGTGACTTAGCTCCCATCCGTTTCCATAGTAACCGTGGTTCTGTCGATGGCGTCCATCTATCTGTAAGCAATGCGGACGAGCAAGATGTCTCTTAAATTAGATGTTGTGTCGCTGGGTTTGTGAATGACGTCGTGTTATGAAATGTCCTTTTTTGCGTGGCATATCTTCTTCTGGATGCAACATGAAGATGAGATGATGCTTTCTCATGGTGCTGAAGGCCTTGCCTTGCTTGGGTCGGCACCAGGCCCTGTACAGATGCTGTGACACATGTGCATTGTGCTTTAATAGCGACGGCTAGCTCACCTTGCAAGTTAGATGTTTTGTTTTACAAACACTACATATCTAGCGCTTGCACCTACAAATACCAGATCAGATGTTTTAACGTAATCTAGGCAGTCGTATGTCCATTACTAAATGATGCCTAGATTGTCCATTGCTAATGGACATACAACTGCAATATGGTGGACCTAATTCACTATGCTACGTAATGGCCAAAGTAATTCAGACATTCAAAGTTATCATTGAATGGATATTATTGCCAAGCAAAAGTAACAGTTTGGTCCTCTGGCATGACTTTTCAAATCAAGGCTCATCTTATCCGCGAATGTGGATCTTACTGCGTGGCAATTTCACTTCAGTCATGCACAGCAGTGAACAACTTTTTAGATTGATTCATAGGGTTAATGCAGCCTTCTAGTTATTGCTGGTTTACTCCAGTCTGTGCATTGTGAAGGTGTTTAATTATTCAAATGTTTGTGTTTATTAGCAAACTTACTTGTGCTAATGTTAGAGGCAGGGTTATAATTGTGTTTATAATTACACAGTAATCCTGTTTCTTGGCAGTCTGCATAGGCCTCCATATATTAAAGGCACCATTGTACTGGGTGTGATATCTCAATGTGTTGTTAATTATTCAGTTGATCTGTGGTAGGTTATATTCCTATACTGTAGCCCAGGGCTATTCACATCCCAGCCAAATTACACAAACATATTTGGGTTCAGTCCGACCCTCCTCTTGCTGGATATACAAAGCATTCACCAAGGCCTGCTTGCTCTCATGCCCAGCATTCACCCAAACTACATTAGAAACACTGTGATATTATATCTCTCACACACACACGCACGCACGCACGCGCGCACGCGCGAATGCACACACGCACACACACATGCACATATGTCAATGTGTGTATTAAACGATGTAAGTCGCTTTGGATAAAAGCGTCTGCTAAATGCCCTAAATGTAAATGTAAATGTCACTTAATTGGTACAATCCACTCGTAACTACTAAGTGACATATACTACCGTTTTTCTAGTGTGTGTGTACATTAAATACACCATGTTAATTTGTTCAATACTCTGTGGACCTATCTTTGAGTTTATTAGAATAATTGCCATTTGAAACGCTGTGATGGGCCGTGTTGTGCCCGTGGTCCTTGTTTTAAACTAGCCTTTTCTAGTCCACTGATTACTCCCTTATAATTTGACAGCTACAGCTAGGTTATACGTCTTGAGTGCTAAATAAACTCCTATGAAGAAAGTTTGACAAAAGTATCAGATCGTTTTTTTTTCAAAGCTAGCAGATATTCAAAGTTACAATTAATCTGCCCAGTGATTGCATCCTGCCCGTGAGGAATATGTCCTCTCTCCAAATGGGAAAATAATTGCAGTCTTTGCCATCTTACACCCACATTATAGCACTTACACCCTGTAATTTTGTTTTCACTCTTCTTCTATTCCGTACCAGCATATGCAAAGTGTAGCAATTACATTGCAAATTGCTTCTGACTACACGATGCTTGCAGCCTGTAGGACAGTTCCTTTTCTTGCGGGGGGGCAGAGAATGATAGAGAAAGGGCAAAGCTGTTAAGCTTGGTCTCTCAGGTTGTCTGTCTTAACATGTTGTTCTGATCCTGCCAAGTTTTGTGCTGGAATCAAATGGGCTTGTACAGAATTGGACATTTACAAATGCACTTCAAAATATGGTATTCTTCTGAGCTTACCTAAATGATGCTTAGGTTGAAGTAAGTTGTGAGTACACTGGAGGTGTCTAGAGGAGGGAATTGCCCCCATTTTCAAAGTGGATTCTGTCTGCCTGATATTTCAAATCTGTAATGCCATGATTGGTAGCTGTTGTAGGAACACTAGAGTAGAACGTTAGGGAAATAAGTTTATAGAACTCATTATATGTTCATAATATCATTGATAAATACCCATATATAATACATTTTTGGCATTATTGTTGGGCTGCTACAGTATATAATAGACTAATGTTTTGTATTTTTGTACTTCACCTCTCTTTCTCCTCCCCTTTTCAATACTGTTTTTTTTCTACCACTCACTGACTACTACAACAGGATCTCTGTGCCAAGGATCTTCCACTCTTTGGTTCGCTCTCTCGCTGTCTTTCTCTCCATATCATTCTCTCTCTGGTTGGCCTCTGTGACTCTGGGGATGAACGCACCAATGAGGAGCCTCACAGTGAGTCATGTGATCCCTTTCTCTGTAGCTCATCCATTTTTTTTCCCACGACACCTTATTCACTCACTCAGTCACTCACTCACAGAACGTGTCGCATATATGCCTCGGTGTCAGACATGGTGGGCATTCCTGTCTATATGAGCATACTGTAGATGTTAGTAGTGTATTGTAAACCATATATGCCATGATGTTGACTAACTGTCGTGTGTTATTTACAGGGTATGCCTGATCGCATGTTATGTGCAGTGGTGGAGCAATTTCAGCTTTACTTTTCCCTTTGGTATGTGCGCTTTGTCTCCATTGAAGGTGTCATTTCTTCTTCTTTTTCTTCTGTTAAAGCTGCCCTTACTTTTGGTTTGTGAGCTTGACACACGCAAGCTCACATACAAACAAGTGCACACACATATAAAAGCATCAGCAAAGGTTTGCTTTGCACACTCCCATCCAAATAATGGCCCTCACCCCTGCACCTATGTGCAGGGGAAAACACAACATAACACCAAACTCAATTCCACATACTGTACCGACAGTTGCGGTGACACCCATGGATGATATGGACTAGTGGTAAGTTACTGGTGCTGTTCCGATGTGAATACACTCGTTCAGTGTCTCATGTGTGCCATGTTGTTCATCACAGTGGCCATTTAACAAAGCAACACATTTCTTATTGTTTATTTTCTTTTTTTGTTCAAAACTTAATCTTCTGTTCTGGTCCATTCAAGTCCGGGTCGCTTATTGTGCGTTATGCACATACTCAAGATTCCTTTTCCAAAGCTAAGTGCTTTATCCAGTTGTATCCAGCTTTTAAAGCCCAACAGTGGTTAAGTAACAGTTCAATTGTTTTTGTAGATGTGTCTGCAGATAAATCAAGCCTAATGGCTCTGCTCGAGATTGCATTTGTTTTAAAAAAAGAATCGCCCACACACAGTGAACATTAGTGAATTCACTGTATATGTAAATGCTCGGACTTGGATGCAGCCAGAGTTCCCTGTGTCTCCTGTCAGTCCTGGTCACTGTGTGTGTTGCACCCACTCTTCCTTCCCCCCCTACTCGGTCAGATCCACTCTCTGTATAGCACGGCTAGCCCCAGCATGCTGAAGAGGAAACAGAGCTCCCGGGTCGAGGCCCAGCCCATGACGGACTTTGGGCCCGACGAGACCCTCGCAGACAGCGCTGACATCTTTTGGATCAACAAGCCAGTGAGTGGTTGTGCGGCTGTGCTCAGTCAGCCCGATCCTTTTTCCCCTTTCAAGTCAAGTCACACTTCAGCGCGTCTTCTCCCTTGTTATCTACTTTGCCTCGAAAATTTAATAAATGACCAGCCGTGCGAGACGGTGGAACTGAATTAGTTGGTAATAGGCTTGTAAGTACACAAACAAGTGTGTGCTCTTAGAAATCTGACATTTAATGAAATGTCCTAAAACAAAATATGCCGTCAAGCAAAGCAGTTTAGCAAGTTTTCCCCTCCAATCCCTCTCTTTTCTCCTGAATACCAACCCACTATCTCTCCCCTCCAACTCCCGGTCCTTTCATCAACCTTCGCCAACTCCGTGGCCGCTGCCAGTGGGTGCACACGCTGCTGCGCGCCTGCGCCATCCTCAGCGTGATCTCGGTGTGCATGAACACGCCCAAGACGTTCGAGCACTACCCGCCGCTGCAGTATGTGACCTTCACGCTGGACACGCTTCTCATGTTCCTCTACACGGCAGAGATGATCGCCAAGATGCACATCCGAGGCATCATCAAGGTAGCTGTGCTGGGGGACCTGCCAGGGACTGTCTGAAAAAGAATTGCGTTATTTTCTTTGTAATTGTTATAGAGACTTGGAATCAATAATCAATATGTATCAATAATAAGGAATAATTCGTTGTCCTTTGTAGCTTCACGTGACGAAAGCTTTCGAAAGATACACAAATTTTGCCAAGTCTAGGAAAATCAATTGGAAGCCTAAAAGGCTCAACTCCAAATTTTCCCTATGTCTTCTACGTCTTTATACTAATATTGAATTATAATAAATCATGTGTTTCCATCACATATTTTTTTTTTTTTTTACATTTTGTCAACTCAAGCCTGTCTATTTTTTCAATAATGCTGTCGCTTGCGGCCCCTCTTAACTGTGTGGAATCAGGGGGAAGAAATCAAGTGCAATAGGATCTTCCCCAGCCAGGCAGCTGGCAGATAAAGAGCCCTTAATTACAGCCCTGGAAGGCTTGGACAGCCTAATTGGTAAATCAAGGATACCAAGAGCACATAGGCAGAACCGCACCATGCACTGAATCTTTGTCCAGGTCGGGAAAACAGCAGTGTCATTTGAATAACATTTCTGCCTTTTGTTTATTTCGGGGGGTCGATACTATCTCTTATATCGAGCAGACGACAGGATTCTCTTTAAGTTGGATAGCGTATTGCTTCAATGTTATTTGAGCGTGATAATAAAACTGCTCTTTGCTTAATTGTAATTATGGCTGAGGTCAATGAATTACTTCATTGGTTGTATTATGGTAGTCGTCTGTTGATTCACAAAAATTGTAGTCCACGCTTGGATGTAAACAAGATGTTTACATGATGATAGCGTTTGATATCAGTGTAACCGTGGGGATAAGCCACTGAAAAAAAGAATATTTTCAAACATGCTTCTTAGTCCAACACCAGGCACAAACTGGACAATTTATGTTTATTGCATTTGCTTCATATTATTTTTTGGTTTGGATAGCTTGTGCTGGTTCTCGCACTAGCGATGGCTTATCAGTTGTGGAATTGACCTAACCTAAAATATAAAGACCACACTTCTTTGACTGAATTAAATCAGAATGTGGAAAGATATAAAGGCTTTTTCAGGTTGTATTTCAGTCAATTGCAATCAGACGCATGTCTCAGATACGTTTACTTTGCGCCTCACATTCAATAAACACAGACCTCATTCCTCTTTCGCTAGCTTGCCATATAGCATCGATCCAAAGTGTGTTTAGTTTGAGTTTCGTCCCATCAGGCAAATCGGTTGTGTAAATGTTATGCAATATTAAGTGTCAAATATGAAACAAAATGATAAACTGATGATCGTTTTGTTGCATATTTGCGAATCATTATTCATTGAAAACCACACGGCTCTAGACGATTGTGCATGAGGTATTTTCAAGTAAATGAAAACCCATTTGTTGCTTCAAAGAGATCCCTTCATACCGCAGCTGTTATTTAATGGCATGATGGCGGTCGTCCGTGGCGGCCAAATTTTTTTTTTTTTTTTATTCGAACAATGCATGTACTACCCCGGGGCCGAGTCATTCATAAAAATACTAGTATCAGCTTGAGGTTGCGCCCAATGCACACCATTATTCACATATTATCGATATGATTGATGGTTTTACTTTGAGGGCGTCATCATTCATATTATTGACATATGTCACAATATTGTGGATGACGCAAGCAACAATCTCTAACACAAACACAAACCCACAGACCAGACACACAAACACACATGCACAAACGCATGCAAACACGCACGCACGCAACACACACACACACACACACACACACACACACAAATTGTACAACTGGTGCGCTAAAACAACTTTTCCGGAAGCAGTTGTGTACCACAATGAGCAATTTACCATCTCCCTTAATACAGATAAACAAGCCATTCACTGTGCAAAGCCGACTTCTCGATGCAGCGCCATTCATTGCAATGCATTATTCTGTGTTCGTTGGGGTGAATCAAAAGGCAACCTTTTGCCTTAAGTGTTCCAGGTAATACCCGTCTATTTGCAGACTTTCAGCCAGTGAAGAGTGACCCTTGAAGAGATCTGGATAGACCTCTCAGGTGCTAATTAAGCATGTCCATGTTTGTTGGCCCCATGGTATTTCAGTTTGTTCTTGGCTCAGCCGTTTAATCATTACGTGTCTGTTCTATCGACATGCCATTGGGCTGGCTCTGAAATCATTGTCGGCATGTAAGTCATTTAGACAATGTTTTCGTATTTTTTTTTACGTGTTGTGTTGAGCATTTAGCAAAATATGTCCACCTTCATCTCACATGCAGTTCTTACATCTCATTTGTTGTGCTCCTAGTTGTTGCGCTCTTCTTTTGCTTTGCGAGCTCAGAAGGTGGGTGCCTGAGGACCATGTAGTTTTGCTGTCAAATAAATCGCAGATGAGGTGTTTTTGAAGTTAAATGTTTTTATAAACAAACATTGTTTATTTTTCAGAACCTGAGGTGAACCCAATCATAGTTATATAACTGAAACATTTCTTTAGATAATTTGGTAAAATGAAGTTATGTGTGTTATGTGTTTGAATTGCTATATTGAACCAATTCCACGTCTTCTTTTTTACCCCTTTCCATTTTCTTTCTGTGTCCCTCGTCCCTCTCTTCGCCTCCACGTGTCTGTGTGTCTATAGGGCGACAACTCCTATGGGAAAGATCGTTGGTGCATGTTTGACGGATTCATGGTCTTCTTCATCTGGGTGTCCCTGGTGTTGCAGGTATTTACTTTTTATTATTGAGTCGTTTAGACTAGAGGACACTTTCATTCAGCTACTTACCTGGAAATAAGATGCATAAACAAAGCCATTTCATTCATTTAGAAGCTTTTACACAAAGTGACTTGCAGGGACACTTCAGACATTTGCCATTAAGGAGAATGACACTTGCTCAAGGATGCCGGCCAGTCAAATATCGAACCCAGTCCCCCATGACAGGGATTTGAGCACCCTACCCTCTCCGCTCATGTGTACCCCGGTAGCAGATTTTATTGAATCTATTCCCTGTTGTCTCTGCCCTTCACTTCGCCATTGTAGCGCAAGTTTGTTTCAGAAATTCCCCGGGTGATCAATCATCGTCCTCTCTTCCTCGCTCTCTCCCCCTCTCACAGGTGTTTGAGATTGCGGAGCTCGTCGATCAGATGTCTCCCTGGGGAATGCTGAGAATTCCCAGAGCACTCATCATGATCCGGGCGTTCAGGATCTACTTTCGCTTTGAGCTTCCTCGCTCGCGCATCACAAATATCCTCAAGTAAAAAAAAAGGCCTTCATTTGCTTATTTTATGCTTGGGGTCGGATGAAAATGGATGCAACTTAATTGTCTGCATATTTTAGAAATGGCTATAGAAAGTTTTGAGACCCAGCGAACATAAAGCAAAGAATTCAAGGCATGCCTGACTTCCAATGATTGTCCATTGCATAAGTTGCATAAAGTGATGCCGTACAGAAATTCGTAATTTATCAATCGATATTCTTTCAAGCTGATTAAATAGGTGGATTCTTTGTTCCCTACTGGCTATGTAGACAAGTGGGTGACCAATAACCGTATGCTTATGTGTCCCAGCCAGTGACCTATTACCATACACTCATATTACATTTACGATGCAGCTGAATAAATATTATGTTTTTTTGGAATTTCAAGTACAAACTACACAAAACGGCGATTCAGACCAAGGCCCTATTATAGTTCTTCGACTTAAGCCGAATATGAGATGTATGTTAAAGTTCGCAATGTGTAGCACTCGAAATAGCGCGTTGCTTTAAATAACCTGGACGTATCTGTAGTCAATGCTGATCAATATTGGTTTTTAGAATTGTAACATAAAATCACATCCTATATAAGACACATTAGAAATGTTGAACAAATGTTTTTACAAAAATTGTAGTATTGCCACTCACAAAAAAACCCCTCCTATTCAGAACTAAGCCTTCCGTGCTATGCTATTTGTGTCACACAGTTGCACAGCCAGTTAGAGACAGAAGTCTCACGCCAACTAACTGAGATGTGCTCAATCTTACACATTGTGACTTTGATATACTTTTTGACATTTTCCTGACACAGTATCGATAGATGTGTATTGGCTACATCCCTTTGTGTAATGTTAAGTTTCTTTAACGTTCTTAGATCCTGATACTTAGCATATTGACCCAACCTCAAAGCCTCTTCTTTGCTTCTCAACGTCTCTCTTCCTCTTCAGGCGATCCGGAGAGCAGATTTGGAGTGTGTCCATCTTCTTGCTCTTCTTTCTCCTGCTTTATGGAATTCTGGGTGTTCAAATGTTCGGAACGTTCAACCACCACTGTGTTACCAACGACACAACGGAAGGGTAAACAGCTCACCTTGGTACCATGTTACAATAACCCACTCACCCTAACCCTAAGTTTAACCCTAGACCTAACCCTAACTATTTAATATTCAAATCCTGGTTAACTTGAACACCATTACCTTAGATAACGTTAAATAAATAAAAATGAACACAATTAGTCAATGATTTGAGGTCCATTGGTGAACTGTTAATTAATTGTTAGTTGATGCTTATTATTGCATTAACACATTTTAATTAAGGACTCATTTTTATGACTGGCAAATAAATCACATGTACATTTTGATCACAAGATACACACTTAATCAATGGCAAACCATGAATACAAAACGGTCAAACAAAAAAAAAATGATGATGATTATTTATTTCATTTGTATGTATTATGTTCTTGAAATATTAGCATATGAAACCTCTTCAAGTATTCCTCAATTTCTAATCCAGTAATTATTCCTAAAAGATTCCCTTTGGATATTATTCATGGCGTGGACCTCCGTGAATGTGCGGTAGCATGCATGCTCTGGCCAGCCCTTATGAATGGAGGCTATGATGTCTGCTTGAGAACGTGTGTTAATCAAAAGAGCAGTAGCCAATCGACAAAGCAAATGAACAGTGGAAAATAATTAACACTCACATACAACTGAGCTTTGCGGTGGCTTTAAAGCGTACAGTGTGTTCAATAACCCTACTCCCCAATCAGTCTCTGACATCTGTTTGGCAGGCGATGTCAATACCCCACGGACACTGCACTCCCCCAACCTTCACCATCACGACAGATAGTGCAGCCGTCGGTTCCCTCGATATATCCCGTCGTAACACCAAATGTGGCGCTCTTTGCATCCATGTCATTCGGTTGTGCTTTATTTTCGTATAGCCTCCCCTCCCTTCAGTCATCCATGGGCTTTTTGCACGTAGCCCCAATTCTAGACCTATTTCGCACGAGACATCGCGACACGTGGGGGACGTGTTGTGTCATCCGTCCTTGGAGCGACAGCCAGAGCTTCCCCCAGCCGTTCCCACACGGGGGGATTTGGGTGGGATTGCGGGAGCGCCGACGTGGAAGGCTAGCAGTGCTGCGGCTATTTATATTGGATGGAAGGGATCTATATGCGAGTCAGGGTCTTCCCTCTCCTGTCTGACTCCAGGCGACCCATCTCTGGTCGGGCGCACTTGACCTTGGCTTAACATCACAGGAGCATTTGCATGAAATCCCAGTGTGTTTATTTCAGTTTGGTAGAAAAATATAAAACTCATTTCTCATCCTCATCTCCCATTGATTAGGCAGGCAACACATCAATAATAGAAGAAATCAGTATAATATGGGTATATCTATGTATAATACGCGTGTATGAATTATTTGTGTGGTCTATGCCAAAGTCAGCATATAACGTACGTGCTATGGATTTTCGATGTTCTTTTCTGCTGAATTGTTACAATTTGGTGACTTAACTATGATTAATCCTGAATCCCAACCAAACACATGGGTCTGACGTTGGACTTGGCATATAAGTCATCTCATGGCATTAGCGGACCCTCCGTCTCTCTGGGTGCATCGTTTATCACTCCTTTGCTATGAAGAATGGTGATTTCCCTGAAACGGTTCTGTTGTAGGCGCCATTATGCCAGCCCGCATAATGAGCTGCATCAGGATTGGCGACGATGCCCGTGACTGCCCTTTGTGGTACGGCAATACATAATTCCTTCTCATCCTGTAGCCTTTAATAAACAATTTGGATGAATGTCTGGCTGGGCAATTTGAAGACATTAATTGTCATTAAAGAAATTTTGCAAGCCCTGGAATAACACTTGTGGCTAAGACGCATGATGACGCAGGCGATCACGCATTGGGAGGAAGTGGGTTGGGGGGCTAGTGTGTGTGTGTGTGTGTGTGTGTGTGTGTGTGTGTGTGTGTGGTGTGTGTGTGTGTGTGTGTGTGTATATGTGTGTGTGTGTGTACTGTGAATACTTTGTACTGTATGAGTTTCCCTCTGTTCTTCCACGACTCAAATACTGCCAGGGATGTGAATAATAGAAATTGCTACGGGGATTTAAATTCAAATTCCAAACCCCTCAGAACACTTGAAAAACACCTCGCTGTTCGTTAATTGCATCTGCGGCTGCTCCGATCCGTCGCAACCCGGGCTCATTAAACATTTAGTAATGTCTTCCATTTAATTTGTTAAATCATCAGGAACACACTCAACAACAGGCCCACCCCCCCCCCCCACCCTTCTCTGTTTAGAAATGTGTCCTGGAACAACCTGGCTATTCCAGACACCCACTGCTCCCCAGACGGGGAGGGCTACCGGTGTCCGCTTGGCTTCAAGTGTGTCAACTTAGAGGATTACGGCCTCAGCAGGCAGGAGCTGGGGTACAGCGGCTTCAACGAACTAGGTACAGGAACGCACACCAAACACACGCACACACGCAGGGACACACGTAAGCACGCATGTTCGCAGGCCCACATGCACACGCGCACACACACGCACATAGACACACACACACGTGTTAGTCCACATGCACACACGTGTACATGCACGCACATACACACATACAGACACCACACACACATGCACACACACACACGCGCGCGCACATGTGCGCACACCACGCGCGCACAGACAGACAGACAGACAGACAGACAGACAGACAGACAGACAGACAGACAGACAGACAGACAGACAGACAGACAGACAGACAGACAGACAGACAGACAGACAGACAGACAGACAGACAGACAGACAGACAGACAGACAGGCAGACAGACAGACAGTCACACAGACAGACAGACAGACAGACACACGACCAGACAGACAGACAGACAGACAGACAGACAGACAGACAGACAGACAGACAGACAGACAGACAGACAGACAGACAGACAGACAGACAGACAGACAGACAGACAGACAGACAGACAGACAGACAGACAGACAGACAGACAGACAGACAGACAGACAGACAGACAGACAGACAGACAGACAGACAGACAGACAGACAGACAGACAGGAATGTTTGCACAGAGATGCTTGAGATGTGTGTGTGTCCGTGTCTTCAGGAGATGGCATAAACATAATGAGGGGGTGACAGAGGGAAAGGTAAATAAATAGGAGATGGAAACAAAAAGTGAGTGCCAGAGAGAAAAAAATGGTACTAAATGGAAAAAGGGAGAGAGATAGACATTGCGGGGAAGAGAGTCACCTACATGTTCTTTGATGTGAAGCTACACCACTCAGCCGCTTGCCGCATCCTTATCGCCTAAGCTAGGCCCCAAAACCAGCGTTGCTACACAGTGCAGCATCTCTAATCTCTACATTGCTGTGAAGGAGAGCGAGGGCTTAGCAGTGCCTTGGCTCACAGCATACCTCAATACAGACAGAGACATGCTGGGTAGAGCAAGGGGGAGGTAGACCTGTGCGCCGTATATACGGATATGTTAGAATAACAGCATACCTTCATCTAGAAAACACAGATCTATCTTATGAACATCATTATCATTACTATTATCACCATCCTCATCATCGTCATCCTCATCATAGTTGTTGTTGTCATCATCTGCATTGTCAGTAATATTAGTAATATTTTCTGATTATTCATTCAAAATATTTGATTACTTTCTAGGGTATGATCTTGGTCATAGTCATGGTGTTGTAGCTGTGGGTGGGTTGGTTGGTCCTTAAGGCTGTTTTTTAGGCCTGTTGAATATATAGTTATATATGTTGGCTTGTCTGGCTTTGGTTATTTTCAAGCGAAAGTAACCTATCGTCCATTTTCATCTTCCCTGACCTAGAATACCTGTTTCATGACATAAGTCAATGTTTGTGTATCATGGTCATCTTATTGCGCTACATTTCTGTCTATGTAGTAAGGCCAAGGAAAAACATCTCATTAGATGTTTGCTTTTTAATTAGAGGGACATAAATATCAGCTGTAATTAACAGACAAAAATGCCAAATATCTTTCAAAGAGTGTCAGATAGGTGATGATTAAAATGCCAAGTAGCCCACCAGCGGCTGCTTGAAGTGTTGTTATGAATATTCTCCTTTCCTGTGAGCAGTAATTCGTCTCGGCTCTTTAAGTCCCTCTGTCTTGTTTCCAACAAGGTCCTCCCCATTATTGGGTGCCATTTGCGAGTGTTTGGCCAAGAAAAATAACATCACAGAGGCATACAAACAAAGTGCCTCTCAACGCTATCACTACTCCACTTTCAGCCCCCACAGTTTGACATCCTAAAAACCAGCATTTCTAAGTCACTAGTTATTTTGGAGATCTGGGAAGGAGAAAGCAATTTAAAAGCCTTTATATGAGCACGGTTGAAGTAGAAACCAAGCAGAAATCCACCATTTCTTTCAACACAGTGTTAGCCTACAAAGTCGCATTCCCGTCTTATTCCCAGCCACAATTCTCGTGAATAATTAAAATAAATAATGATAATTTTCATTGGCTCTGCAACATTTTGAAATTGAACATTATCCGTCTCTGAAGATGAAAGTTATTTTTGGAGAAAAAAAAAAAAAAAAGCAAAAAGCTTGGATGCGGTTATGAGTAGACTTCACTCTCATGATCCGCTGACAATTTCCGAGGTAATCCCAGAGCCCTTTCTGTTGGAAAGGCGTGAGCTCGTCAGCGCCACGGTAATTGGAGTGGGGCACTAGAACTGCTTTTTGGGGGTTAGGGATGGGTTGGGTCGGCCAGGTGAGGAGTTCAGAGAGGATAGTCATTTGTATCAAAAAAGATCTTTTGTTTCGCTCCTGTCTCCCAATATCTTGTCCCTCTATCTCTTCTTAGATAAACCCTTGCTCTCTCTTTCTCTCTGTCTTTCTGTTTCTGTCTCTATTTTATTTAAATGGAATAGGATGATATCCATATATTGTACGAGTTGCATTAGCTAAAAGATTAAGATGTAAAATGTTGTGATAAGGATTGCTAAAAATCAGTCTCTCTCTTTCTCGCTGTCTCTCTGTCTCTCTCTCTCTGTCTCCCTGTCTCTCACCTTCTCGGTTTTCCTCTCTCTCTGTGTGTTTCTTCTCTGTCTTTTGTCTCTTGCTCTCTTTCTGTCTCTTTCTCTCTCTCTGTCTCCCTATCTCTCTCTCTCTCTATCTGTCTCTGTCTCTGTCGCTGTCTCTCTCGGCCTCTCTCTCTTTCTC
Source organism: Melanogrammus aeglefinus (assembly GCA_900291075.1). Taxonomy (NCBI): domain Eukaryota; kingdom Metazoa; phylum Chordata; class Actinopteri; order Gadiformes; family Gadidae; genus Melanogrammus; species Melanogrammus aeglefinus. The sequence goes on from OLKM01001645.1 coordinate 32,356, forward strand.
TCTGTTTCTGTGTCTGTGTCTCTGTCTCTCTCTCTGCCCTCTGCAGGAACGAGCATCTTCACGGTGTACGAGGCTGCCTCCCAGGAGGGCTGGGTGTTCCTCATGTACAGAGCCATCGACAGCTTCCCCCGTTGGCGCTCCTACTTCTACTTCATAACCCTCATCTTCTTCCTTGCCTGGCTTGTCAAAGTAAGTGCCACGCCCCCCCCCCCCCCCCCCCAATCCCACCCACCGACCCACCCAGCCCCCACCTACACCTACACACCTCCTTCCCTGTGTTATTTAAACGGAAAAAACAATCCCCCAATCATCACCCAGCTCCTCAACCTGTGGCCGAGCGACGGGCAGAAGCGACGATTGTGAGATTGTTCCAAGAAATGACAGCTGGTGATTAAGAAGTACAAGCCTGGGAACTAACACCCTGCTGTCTTGCTCTTTATCTCAATCCTCTGAATCCCTCTCTCTCTTTTTCTCTCTGACGCTCTCTCTATTCCTTAATCACTCTCTCTCTATCGCACTCACTATGTCTCGCTCTCCCTCGCTCTCTCTGCTACTTTTTCTTTCGTTCCATTACTTTACCCATCCCTCTGTGTCTCACATACTTTATACCTCTCCCTCTCTCTCTATTACCCTCCCTATTACTCTCCCTTATTGCTCCCTCTGCCCGTCTCTCTTACTTATTCTCTCTTGCCCCAGAACGTCTTCATTGCTGTCATCATTGAAACATTTGCTGAGATCCGAGTGCAGTTCCAGCAGATGTGGGGGTCAAGGAGCAGCACCACCTCCACGGCCACGACACAAGTAGGGCTTTGTACACGTGCACACAACCACACACAAACATCAACGCGCACAAACTCGTGCACAGACATAGGAAAATCTTCATTCGTTTTTTTTTCATATTTGCAAATGGACAGGCTTGACCAGTGACTGGTCTGTGATTTTCACCTTTTGTACGCACCATTCACTTCCTGATGTTATTTCGGCGTACCACCCTGTATGAATCCATTTAGCAGTATAATGGAGGGCCATTCAGCACGCTGTTAATTTTTTCCAGTGATTGGACAAGCATTTGATTGGCCCATTTAGATGATTCACAGGCTTCTCTAGAGTGACAGAGAAGGCTTCAGAATTGGCCTCTTTTTAGCTTGGGATGAAATCAAGAGGAAATAAACAGTTTGAAAAAGGACTTGAAGATGGATTAGAAAGTGTTATGACTGAGGCATGAAAGTCAATGAGACAGAGATAAGCTCTGGAGTATGGAGATTTTGTAGATATTAATCAGACTTGCGAGACTGAAATTAGGGTATTGAGATGAATCATTCTAAACACAGAAATACAAACATTAAATATGCACTGTAAAATGTAAAATGGGTATGTTTGTGTGAGTGTGAATATCTGTATGTGTGTGTGTGTGTGCACCTTTTCAATATGTTCCTGTGTGATCGGCTTGATAAGCTCTGACAAGTAGCTTCATTGTCTCAATGATATTTTTTGATTTCAATTTACAATTCTAACTTGGATGGGGTATTCACCCAGCAGTGATTGAAAGAGTACTATTTAATAAGGATAATCATTCCTCATGATTCATATCTAAGCCAATATATTAATGTGGGTAGCTGGCTGCAAACATGACAACCAAGAATTGTCAAAGAAGTATCTGAAAACCAGGTATTCTGAATGTTACAACTCTTATCTGCTAAATGAAAACATGATTCAAAACGAGGATCTTGGCATTTCTTGTCTCGGACTGTGAGGTCCGTGTTGTGTATGCTTGAAGCCGCGGCAAAAAAAATACATAAAAACTATTTTGCTGACTTAAGAGGCCTCGCCTTTGTTTGGGTGTTTGCCTACCGGATGGAGACAAGTGTTACAACCTTGAAAACAATTAGCCGCTAATATCAAATTTAATTACAATGCCATCGTTATGCCCTAATCTTTATCTGAGCGGGGAGAAAAAAGTAATTAGCCTGTGTGTAACATGTAACTGTCAATCACTGTCTGAGACAATACACATCCTTCCACTGATATCCTGCAAGGGGAGCCGGCTTGACAGCCCCCCCCCCCACACACACACACACCACACCACTCCTGTCCTTGCCAGAATGATCATCACTGCACCACTTATTACCAAGGATGACACAAACACAATAGAGGAATTCATTAAATAAATGATTGCATCTTTTTGCCAAATTCTTTTTCGTAATCAGGTGATTACAAAAACAATGAGTTCCATCCATAGGTATAAAGCTGAAGAGTGTTACCCTGCGTTCACACCAAAAGATGCAAAAAGTTGACGCGCGTCACGATCCCATTCAAAGTGAATGTAGAGACGCGTTGCTGCTTTGCTGCCGCAGCATTTGCTGCCGAGAAAACCGGCAGCAAAATTTGATTTGCGGCGCGTCAAAATCTGATTTGCAGCGCGGCATGCCCGTGCCCGGCAGCGGGCACGGGCGGCGGGCGCGTTCACGTATTTTGCGGCGCGTCAAATGCTGCTCGAGTTGAAATATTTCAACTTTTCGGCAGCAAACGCGTGATGACAGCCAATCAGCGTTCAACAGCGTTGCCACTGAGTCGTTGCCACTGAGTGACATGCCGTAACAGCCAATGGTCGTACTGAGTGAATGAATAGTGAATAGTATTAAAATGAATGAATTAGTAGTAGTAGTAGACTACTAGTAGCCTACTATTAGTAGACTACTAGTACTATTACTAGTAGTAGTATTACTAGACTACTAGTACTATTACTATTACTAGTAGTAGTAGTAGTTGTAGTAGTAGTAGTAGTAGTAGTAGTAGTAGTAGTAGTAGTAGTAGTAGTAGTAGTAGTAGTAGTATATATATAGTAGTACTGCGTGTCGTAATAATCTCTGTACGGCTCCGAATGGTCTCATGAACCCATAAACGAAGACGAGCATTCCGACGTCTCTCCCTCTTCCACAACAGGTAAAGAGATATGATGTCGGCCATGGTTGTGAATGAATTCAGAAGCACCGCGGGAAAAACTTGCCGTGCCGCGAAACTTCACGCGCTGCAAAACTGCGGCCAAAACCTTTGCCGCGCCGCAAAACTTGATTTGCGGCCGCCGCAAAACTTCGGCGGCAACGCGTTCGGGCAGCAAATGCATCTTTTGGTGTGAACGCAGGGTAAGCGTGCTCAATTCGATTGTGCAGCAGCCTGGATCTGTGGGCTGTAGCTTATAGATATTAGCCCTGTCTGACTGGCGGCAAATAACACTGAGCACTCCTTGAAGATTACACAAACTTAATAACAGCACTGTTGCTTTTAATGTAACAAAATACAATGACTGGAACAAAGTGTAATACATGCATAATCAGAAGTAGTGTGTTAAGATATATATTTGGACAGAATAGCACCAAGAGATTAGGCAAATCCAAGCCAGGGCACTCTCTTTCAAACAAAAGGTATTTTCTTTTCTATTGTGTGAACCACAATGCCACTCGTTGCTAGGTGTTATGACATTGTTAGGGGGGGAAGATATATTTGAATGGGTAGAAATCCTCTGCATTTATTCAGAGCAACAAACCAGATCTGTACAGACCCATTGAAAACCGTGCACAATGGCCTTCACTAATTCCTGGCTATTCCGCTTGTGCACATGTAGCCAGGCTACTGGTTTCCTGTTGAACGGTCAATTTCATTGTCACTGCTTGGCTAAGCCCTGCACCATCGTGATCCAACCACTGAGGGCTGTAATGTATGTCAGCAAGGCCACATGTCCGGTATTTGCCCTTGAGACGAGGGTTGAAGGTCGTTCTTGGTGGTTTCCTAACAGAGAAATGGGCGGTGTCAGCCCTGACAGTGGATAAGGAACCACCTTCATGTACTGTCACCGTCTGACGTATGTGTGTCTGAAAAAGGGATAAGCAGTTTGTGAAGTGGTGAGCGATGACTGGTTGGTGTCAGGTTGCCGGTTGGGTGGTGCGCTTTAGATCATTGACCGCTTTGTTGTTTTGTTAAACTCTCTCCTAGAACCTCAGGCCTATTTATTCAGAATATATGAAACTGTGTGTGTGTGTGTGTGTGTGTGTGTGTGTGTGTGTGTGTGTGTGTGTGTGTGTGTGTGTGTGTGTGTGTGTGTGTGTGTGTGTGTGTGTGTGTGTGTGTGTCCTGGACAAACAAATGGGATGCCCTGGGGCCCTTTTTCATGGGCCCCAGATGTCTCATGAAGATGTGGCTCCAGGGTGTGTTAGTAATGTCCGCCACCTTTGATATTTTGGTTTGCTAGTGTTTGTGTGTGTGTGTGTGTGTGTGTGTGTGTGTGTGTGTGTGTGTGTGTGTGTGTGTGTGTGTGTGTGTGTGTGTGTGTGTGTGTGTGTGTGTGTGTGTGTGTGTGTGTATGTTTGTGCTTTATCTTTGCGTCTGTGCTTGTGTGTGTGTGTATGTATATGTGGAGGGACTATGTTTGTTTGTTTATGTTAGAGGTAGGGGTCTGTGTATGTGTGTGTTTGTGCATGTGTGTGGTGTGTGTATGTGTGCATGGTGTCTCATTCCCTGTCCTTGTGTCACAGATGTTCCATGAAGATTCTGCTGGGGGATGGCAGCTCGTTGCCGTGGATGTCAACAAACCACATGGGCGAGCCCCCGCGTGCCTTCAGGTAACACGCACCAGAAATAACACAAGGCTGTTGTCCCTGACACACACACCCACGCACGCACGCACGCACATGCACGCACGCACGCACATTTAAACACACATAAACACACACACCCACAAACACAGACACAAACTCTCACATGCTCGCAAGCATGCACAAACCCACACAAATATGCAAACACAGACGGACAGACACACACACACTTACACACAACCTACTAAACAAACACAATATTGATGGAGAATAAATATTGGGACATTGTGGTTAATAATTGAATCTGATTCTGGATCTCATTGTTGTGAGAGAGAAATTGTTAATGTTGATGGGAAATGAAAAGGCAAGAGTCTCTTCTCAGTTCAAAGTTAGATCAACTGCAAAGCTGAGCCGTGCATGACTTGCCTTTTCAGTGTCTCACTTGATGAGCTTTTTTTGTCAGTCCTTTTTTAATTTGAATGCTTTGTATTTGTCACAAATCCCTGAAACTCAATCTGTCACACACACACACAGCCACACAATCACATTCATATCACAGACACACGCACGCACGCACGCACACACACATACACACACAGGGAGTGCCACGTCCCTGCCCTCCGTCCTTATTTTGCGTGCCGTGTCAGACAAGCGGGCGATGGGACTTTAAATGAGCTGGGAGTCGGCTTTGACGTGCGGGGCTGCTCTAGCGGCGCGGCGCCGTTGACTGATGAGTTTTAAAAGACATCTAAACGATGGATGCCGCTGTCGGCTGGCGGTCGGCACAATGTTAAACGGGCTTCTGGAGATAAGGCTGCGGGCGGCTGAGACGCGCGTACAGCTGTCCCACTGTTGATACCGCCGCCGCCGCCGCCGCCGCGCGCTAGAAAGGGCTAGCATCAGGGGCCCGCTGTGAGGGACTGCCTACTGTGCCTACAGCCCAGGAGGAGAGGTGCGGTCGGGGAAGGAGAGGTGGAGGGAGGTGCAGTGGGGGGGTGGAGGAAGGTGCAGTGGGTGGAGGGAGGTGTGCTGGTGGGAAGGAGAGGTAGAGGGAGGAGAGTTGGAGGGAGGTGCGCTGGAGGGAGGTGCTCTTGGGGGAGGAGAGATCGAGGGAGGTGCGCTGGAGGGAGGTGCTCTTGGGGGAGGAGAGGTCGAGGGAGGTGCGGTGGGGGGGTAGGAGGTAGAGCGAGGTTTGGTGAAGGGGAGTGGTGGGGGGGTCTCTCTCTACAGTGTTGTTCCCAAGCAAAGTTTCAAGGCGTCGCATGCAAAAAAACCTTCACACATGCTGGGTTTCCACTAATGCAAGCACACACAGGCACACAGACACACTCACAGAAAACACCCCCTGCTTTCATCCACTATCGAGATTGAAAATAGAAGAGCACAGCAAAAAAGGTGAAATGAAGACGGTAGATGGATATATAGAGGGGAAAATAGTTGTACCGATGCTGTTTCATACACCCAGACAGACAGGTACACAGTGAGGTGTGTTTGTTTGGAGGCGTGGAGGGAGGGGGGGGGGGGGGTTATCCAGTTTAGCGGCGTGCACGCCCCCTAGAGGCTCGTCAACCGGGTGGTGGTTGGGAGAGGGTATCCAGACAGGGGCATAACCCGAGGGGTAAACACGACCGAGACTTCCTCCCCTAGCGCGGGGCTCCATCTCCCCATCACTACCATCACTCGCCCTCCGGGGAGGAAAACTCCGATGCACTGCACGTCCCATCGCGGATCCGTTAGGCCACAGGGTACCACACAGCGCCACATCTCAAACCGTAGCCCGGGCCGTTTAAGGGCTGTTTGGTCGCCTGCGGTTGCCAGGCGACCAAAATAATAAGCCAAGTAAATAGAGACGGATGTAGCCTTTATAAACAATTCCCGAATCTTATTTCGATGAATAGTGCCCCCCTGAATAATGCCTCTTTCATTGGAGTACTGTTGTATGTTAATGTTTAATGGGACCATACTATAACCATCGGTAGTAAGTAGAAGTTTTTGTCAGGGTCTTTGTTACAGTGCAATGTCCGAGAGTGTAGCAGTGCCTGCACTAGTTGTTATGTGATCGGGGTCTTCAGGGGCTGTACATCGTCGGATCAATACATAAGGCAGTGATGTGTTTTCGCTATGAGACTATTTTAAACCTGAACAATGATTCTCATGATCACAGAGAATGTGTTTGGTGGGGTTGGGGGAGTGGGTTGGGTCCATTATCGATACATTCACAGCACACAGCTTATCGATTCAACAGTTTATCGTATCGCGCATTGACATTTGCTTTCAGCCCCCGACCGAATTAATATCCCACTTTAAAAAGCCCTGCTATTGATCATCTGCCACATCCGTAGCGCGTTGAATCAGACATGCAATTATTCCAACTTAAATATCTCCTCTATTCTTGTGTGTGTGCGTGTGCGTGTGCGCGTGTGCGCGTGTGTGTGCGCCTTGACAGCCGTCATCTTCTTGCCTGTTGCCCATCATTCTTCGACAGAGGCGGTAATCGTTTCCTCCAATAATAGTTGGTCACTCAGTGGTCAGCACTACTCCTTAACTCCCATTGACTGGTGGCCGGCCCAGGTGCACCTCCAACGGTCAGCTTTGTTTTTTTCAGATATAAATTGAAGACATACTGTGAGTTATTTCCTCCCACTGCCAAGGTCAGGAATTGCTGGGACAGGATTGAGACTGTGGTTGGAAAGTGCACCCATTAGTATATCTGATGGATAGATAAGAGTGTGTGTGTGTGTGTGTGTGTGCGTGTGTGTGCGTGCGTGCGTGCGTGTGTGTGTGATTTGTATTGCGTAATACTTTATTTGAACTGCTCTCCTTGGTAAGGGCCTAAAACAATCCAACTCTTCATAATTATGATGGGGAATTCATTCAGGCCAGTGCAGTGCCCTTTCAAAACGGGCCTGTTGAGACCGGCCGGTTGCTCTGCCTCACGTATGGCTGCTTGCAGCTTTCTGGAGAACCACTCCTCAAAAACAACTGCACCTCCTTGAGCGATACACCGTTGAAAGTTATCAAAGGGCAGTCAGAAATGCATACATACACATTCAGCGACTCCTCTAATGCCCCTTTTCCACTGCGCGTTTTCGCAACGGTACGACACGGCTCTGCACGACTCTACCCTGATTTGAGAGCTTTTCCACTGCGGATTGGAGGCGGGACCCGTTACGGTTTTCAGTACCTGGGTCAGGTTTTCAGTACCTGTTTCAGAGGTAGGTCTAGCCGGTACGAGTCGGGGGCCTAAATGTCACGTGAACAGTGCTGTCCACTGATTGGTTAGATGAAATGACGTCATATGTAAGACGAAGCGCGGGGGTCTTTAAACATTCACCCGTCATGTATGAAAACACAACTGCGAGAGCAACAACGACAAAACGATAAGAAAAATGGAAGACATGAGAAGAAGAACCAACCCTTGGTCGATGAGCGAGGTTCAGACCTTTCTGTGCGTGGTGTCCGAGGATCGCGTACAGAGGGGACCTGGACGGATCAACGCGGAACACCTCCGACTCCGCCCTCCGACTCCGCCCAGTTCCAGGCCACGGTTTTGTGTGGAAAAGCGAAAATTGACTGGTACCGTGCCGTGTAGTGTAGGGCTGCACTAACCGCACCGAGTAGAGTCAGGACTATTTTGGCAGTGGCAAAGGGGCATAATTCTAGTTAGATGACTAAATGCCTACACCCAATTAATACCGTGCATCACCTTACCCCCGCCTATAGAAGGAACACGGCAAGGCGGCAAACCCAGAGCAGACAGCCATAGGGAAGCCAGACAGACCGACAGGTGGTGTACCTCCAGATTGGATGGCCATTTGTGCGTGTGTTTGTGTGTGTGTGTGTGTGTGTGTGTGTGTGTGTGTGTGTGTGTGTGTGTGTGTGTGTGTGTGTGTGTGTGTGTGTGTGTGTGTGTGTGTGTGTGTGTGTGTGTGTGTGTGTGTGTGTGTGTGTGTGTGTGTGTGCGTGTTTTGTGTTTTGAGGAGGAGGGTGGAGGAGGGGAGGCAGTAAATTGGGAGGTTTGGTTCTGCTCTGCCAGCCTCGGGAGTAATTGGCCATCAGATGATTAAAATGTTTCAGGGGCTGGCAGGTGCGGGAGCTCCACTCAGACAGGCTTGCCACCGCTACTCCCCCCCCCCTCACCCCTCACCTCCCCCTCACACACACAAACCATAGCTGTCCACTCGACTCTTCATTCAGCCACAGGTCTGTCTTCACCCGAGCAACACCGTAGTGCATTATTAAGTAAGTCCCCTGTGGTGTCTGCCTGCTGGTCTGTCTGGCTGTCCCGACGCTGCCTCTGCATATTATTTCGTTGCATGCGTGCGTCTATCCTCTCTCTGTGTGTCTACGGTGGTGACGTCCGTCCGTCTGTCTGTTGTCTTGTCTGCCCCGGCGTGGGTTCAGTTTCTCTGGCTCGGTCATCCGTTAGCTCTGTCTGTGTCCAGTGGGCTGCAGCGGGTTGAGAACACAAAATTGATTAGCCACCTGCTCTTCTTGGAGACAGAGTGGAAACGGCATCACCCCTCCTCTCCACCGCCAGCCCCGCGCCCCTCATGAGGAACCAAAATAGCCCTTCGTAGCATAGGTCCTATTCTCCACTGTTGGTCTAACAGTGAAGTAATGAACTACTTAACTCTTTAAAGGCGCTGTCGGTAAGATCCGACGGTTGTTAAGAGAAAGAGAGCAGAAACGAGCAGGAGAGGGTAATGTTTACCAATTTACCGAGCCAAAAAAATGTCCCCTTTCACTCTGCTCCCTCTCTCCCTACTTTTATCTGGCGTTTAGAAGTAGCACATTTCAAGCACCTGTGTTTGACCAGCCGAATGGATTCCCCCGAGCCAATCACTTATGAGCTGCCCTGATTGATCAGAAACAAGCTGGGAGGGGTGTGTAGCCATTGAGGCTCAGTCCCTACGACAGCGACCCTTGTTTGAGTCCTGCCCGTGGTCGTTTGCTTCATGCCCTCCTCTCTCTCTCCCTCTCCCATACCTTCCTGTCTAACTGTCACTGTATCTGGCATGAATAAAGCATTAAACATCAATGAAAAATACATATTAAAAAAGCTGGCAGCAGTCTAAAATCAAAATGGACTCATACAGAGGCAAGCGCAGTCAACTCAAAAACGAATATTCTCAAAGTGCATTTCACCCACTAATAGCTGCTGGATTGCTATGCCATTACTGACAAATTCCACTCAAATAATAGCTTGTCAACCTTGCCAGGCACCTTTTAAGATGTTAATTAAATTAATAATAATTTAATAATAACTTTTTGGGGAATTTACTTTTTTCTTTGTCTACTCTCGTCATGGGTTCACCGCAGAAACTACAGACTTTGAGTCATAGTTTTTCTTTCGATTTCCCCATAGATCTTCTGGCCGCTCTATAGACCCGCAGAGGTTAATGAGACTTCCTGTATCTGTTCCCACGTGCATGGTCTCCTAATTAGCCCCTGGTGTGTCGCTTTACCATAATTACAACTCAGATTGCAAAACTGGTTTGCTCTCTGCAAAGACCTTGCCTGTCAATTCATTTAGGGAGTGTCCTCTGAAGACTACAAAATATGAGTGGCTGATCCGAAAAAAAGGTTTGCTTTAGGAACGCAAAGGTACGCTGATCCTATTAAGAAACCCAACCCCGCACCCCCCACCGCCACAAACCACCCCTCCAAACTAAAATAAATACAATTATCACTAGGTTTTTTTTTAATCTGTCAAAGGCTTGTGAAAATTAGCTAAGCGGAGAAAGGAGAGTGAGATGGATGGAGAGACTGTGATCAAAATAGACAGAGAGAAATATTACCACAATTCAAAATAATCCTGCATTCCATAAATATAAATCCTACTGTATACCCCACATACATATAGCATTCATATAGCATTCTTTATACACATATATAGTGCTTTGACTGTATATATAGATTTGACTGAGCAGTGTGTTATCACCACAGTCTCCACTCTACTCCACGCTGACCTCCCTCAACTCTGTGATCCTCCAGCCCGGAAGGATCATCCCTGGAGAGGAATAATCTAGGAGCTCACCGGGCAGGTCCTGCAGGCCAAGGGACTGGAGGACCAGGTTCATGACCCCTACCCACCCCTCTGCTTCATCTCCTCTCGGATGGAGGATGTTTATAACCCCTCGACCCATAACACTTACATCCTGCCCTCGTACGCTGCCCTCTGCGACACGTCTCGCTACCCGATGCTAATGAGCATTTCGCACATCGTGTACATGCTCGCACATCCACGGGGCAGACACGCACGCATGCACGCACGCACGCACCCTGGCACACACACGTATCGACACCGAGGGGGCGTTGGGTTTAAGGTCAGTCTTTTTTGGTATGGAGGGTTTGAAAAAAAGAAAGAAAGACGGAGAGTAGAAGACGGCACAATACTGTGATGTAAGTGTTGGCTTCTGACTTAAGGCGTTTGGCTTTTGACACAATAGCATTGATTTATTCCCTCGTTTTCATAGTGAAACTTGAGCCGGGTGGTTTATTCTACCACATCAGCTTTGCACTGACAATGCAATGAAGCCTGCCGATAAAAACAAAACCACAAACAAACAAAAAAACCCACATTGTGCTAGGTGGGGAAATCCTGTGGCACAGGCCGCGAGACCCAAACGGTTCCAACACAGGTATTGCCATGGCCAGCATTTGCTGTTGTGACATTGTGAGAATTATATTGACCCCAAAACGCTGCTATCTCTAAAGGTACAGACCTATCCAAACAGACAGCCAGAGGCAGAGGTGTCGGAGAGAGAGAGGGAGAGAGACTATCGTCAGTGGCTTTGGGGATGTCTGGAGGCAGCAGAGCGGGTCAGGTTTTATTATGAAAGCGTTTCGCAGCAGAAGGTGTGAGTCAGCCATCTCCAGTCAGAACGTAGACTGAGCCCTGAGAGTCCAACCTTGCTCCCCCCCTCAGGACCCACACCCCCACACAGTGGTGATGGGAGAGTAAGCTGTAGATTAACTTTCTTATGAACTCCTTACCCATAATATTAGCTTGATGCTAATTTTAGAAAAGACTAAGGAGGCCATGGCATTTTTTATTAAATTGACAATTCCCCAGTCGTTACCTACAGCCCCGGAATAATGTAGCATGGCAATAGAGAATGTAATATAAATGTTAATTTCCTCATAACTGATAATTATATAGGTTTTTAGTGTGTCTCAGATTATTGTCTGGGTGATGACATTTTTTTGTTTCGTCATTTTATCGCACAAAATATCTCTTGTAATATCTTAGAAATAATCATCAATTATTTATGCTTTCTTCAAACTAATGTCACCCAGTAGTTTTTAATTACATCAACTCAGAATTGGGAAGAACTTCTTCTCTGAAAGTCTCTAAAGGTCTCGTCTCATTTGAATGATTACAAGACCTAATGGCAGCCTGCAGGAACATCAAATGAGCGCAGAGGACCTTTAAGTGGAGACATCTGCTACCTTCTCCCTTTGGCACACCTACTTTGGCTGTGAGTAACACTGTGGGCCCATTCTAATAGTTAAGTTAACTCTCTGCAACATTAACTGAGTGCATATCAATGCAACTTATGTAATCGTGAGGCTGTATTATTCACCATTCAAACTCTATTTTTATTTTTTGGATATCATACAATTGTCCTACCTATAATTGTTACGTCGTATCTCTCACGACCAGCGCTGGCGGGGCACCAGGGACAAAAGCGATAGGATCCAAACGCAGACAAGTGCTCGGGAAATGTGGAAACTCAAAAATCTCTGTCCCACGAACTGGCAGGAAACACTAACAACTAGAGAACCACAAGGACATAAGGGACATGGAAAATAGGAAGAGCCGACCAGGGCAACAAAGGCCGTGAGCGAGGGGAGCGGTCAGGAAATCTGGTGGACAGAATGGAAACTAAACACAAATAATACTGAGTCAGACTTTGACATTATTAACGCTTTCCAAAATTATGTTTTTATCTGATCAGATCCTATTTTCAGACGCGTGACTATTTCCTCTCGGCCAATCTGCAAAGTAAACTAACCAGATAAGTCAACTGAGAACTTCAGCGGAAATCTGTAATCCTACACGTTTCCTCAGAATCTGGGTAAACAAGATGGGGAAAGCCAAAACGGGAGACACAAAAACAGTAGCAGAAGTTAGTGTCTGAACATAGCTCAGTCTGTTTGGTGACAGTTCCTGTGTGAAAACTTGCAAGTTGGCGAGTCTTGCCAAGTATATGGTATCCATTGCTAGGCATGTCCTGATGTACCACTCCTATCTCCGGTGCCAGCAGAATGAGCATTTGTCCTCCTTGGCATCCTTCTGGGGAGAACAGAAGGAGGATGCAATCATGGCTATGTATGTCTCCCCCCCCCCCCCCTCTCTCTCTTAGTATAACTAGATTTGGTAACAGGTTGCAGATAATCACACAGGATGAAATGATCAAAATGTATCATATTGGTACAGATGGATTTATTTCAACATCTCATGGAGCTCTTCACCAGTCCAATGTGTTATTTAGCACCCTTAAAGGACATGCTAGGCCTGTCTCAGACTAAGAAGTTTGTTATTCGACAATAACAAATCAATCCTGACCATTATTTGCCTAGAGTCATAAACTAATGAACTATTAGGGATGCAAGAAATACCCCAAAACTGTGATCAGATAGGCTTACTCGCTTCTTATTTTGTATTAAAAAAAACAAAAAAAACATTTTGCGTTGTAGTGGTAGTTGTTAAATGTATCCTATCCATTTTACAGATTTAACTGCTTTCTGATGTTGTACAGCAACAGAGTGACACTTCTAACAATTATCAGGGGCATTTTGCATCATGAGAAGCTTTCAGTTTAATTGCACTTTAGCTAGGCTGCTGTTTAGGGCAGGATACTTTGTAGTTCTCCTATTGTGTATAAACGATGGCTGTATGGAGAGCAGTGCTGCTTGGAAGCCCCATCTTCTCAGCAGGTACACAACGCTAGACACACAGGAACCCATACCGTTGATCACATCTTTAGTCCCCCTCGTCAGATCGTTGTTATTAGGAGAACCAATATTCGTTCAACGTCCACATTCATTGTTCCTTAAAAGTAACACTTTGAAACTACTGCTCTTGAGATGCTTCATTCTTTAATTACACGACCACACTGCAGCACTTTGCTGCTTTGCATTTCACTTTCGGTCTTGATATCAGGACGTTGCTGATTGGTGGTCAGTGTAAAACTTGTCAAATCCGGTGGATACCGGTTAAGGTCGCCAAACAAAGCTATTAAAGCAATGACACCTGGGGAGACTATCAAAACCATGACAGCATGCGCTTTTCATAAGAAACTTTTAAAAAAGCAACTACTCCACTCACACAAACTATACAGCTAAAAGACAATTGACTCGTCAACTATGAGGGACCACTAAGATACTACCTTATGTAACCTTGGATTGACATTTTAAGATGTGCTCTGAAAGGAACGCAGTGTGTTACCATCTTGTTATAGGCCTGCAAGGTACATTTGCTGCGATAAAAATATTTTTGTTAGGCCTATTTAATGTGTCCAATATAATATTTTATTAAGAGTGAATTATAGCAGGGGTCCGTATGTTTCTACGCCTCAGGATGCATTAATTCTTCATTGAATACAGATTTTATATACGTGTCATCAATGAGCAGCTGGAGGCTAGGATCTTGCACAACGATGCATGCAGGAGGGCTGCTGATATTGGAGTTGAACCACGAACCTTTAGGATGACAGTCAAGTACACTCAAACCACTAGAGTAGACTATCCTCTAGCATAAGTGACCAGGGCATACAACATGGGTCTGGGTCACCAGAGAATCATGTATTTAACTTGACATGAACGTATCGTGCTTGTTAATACATCCGGGGGCGGTTTGCCTCCTGCTTAAAGATAAAAAGATGCCAGCATCATTTGGATGCCTTCCAGGCCTAGAACCAACCCACACGTCGCACGCTGTGTGTGTGGCTCCTGGTGTCAATGTGTGACACCCCAACATCTGTGTATGTGTGTGTGCGTGGGTCTGTGTGTGTCTCGGTGTACGTGCATGCTTGTGACTCTGTGCATATGTATCGGAGCACCTGGCGTATCAAAGGCCCAGCCAAAGGCAGGACTAATATGCTGCATCCATCAAGCGAGGAGAAGGTTTTTTCAAAGAAACATCAAACGGCAAAAGGAGCGCCATCTTGTCCGCCATTGCGCTGTTAAATGGATTTTGACATCCACCCATACACCGTGCGTCGGTGCCCTCGAAATCAACTAGGCCACCTCACCTCAGGAGTTGTCTGACTGCATTATCCGGTGAAGTGCGCATCACCTTAAGTCCTTTGCAGTGTAGTAGGTGAGATATAGAGGGGGGTTGTTCGTTTGTTTTTGTTTACCCCGGGCTATTTCTGGATGTTGTTGTTCTATGTTAGGAAATTGTTTTCTTGGGTTGCAGTTTTGCAGGGCGTTCAATGCTTTTTAGTGCTATAGTCTTCAAGAGAGTATGGGGTATAAACGGTAGGGCTTCTTCACAGACTTTAGAGGCTGATCAAATAGGATGTAAATAAAGGTGTTGTCTCGGTAGAAAGCGGCATTCTCAGAATCGGAATGCATTTCCTTTGGGAGATGGTTTCTCGTTGTCAGGTTTTTGATTGGTGTAGTCGGAAATGGGCCATTTCATTTTGTATTCATATTTTAAGATGTTGACCCGTGGGGCACAATCGTGACGCACGCACAACCACGCACACGCACGCACACGCACACATTCTGACTACTTGCGGTTTTTCCCAGTTTTCTTTACTTATCCCTCTGCCCCTCTTTCTTATGTACATAGACACAGTATCACAAAACTCCTTTCAGCCTTAACACCCATGGGAGGGAAGCGTCTGGTAGCTGAAAATGTCAAACTGCTTTGTCACATCCAATGTCACTCACAAGCTCCAGAGTCCATAACCTGTCTGTGTGTGTGTGTTTGCGTGTGGCTCGCGCGTGTTTGTGTGCGCGCGCGCGTGTTTGTGTGCGCGCGCGCGTGTTTGTGTGCGCGCGCGCGTGTTTGTGTGCGCGCGCGCGTGTGTGTGCTTGCGCATACATTAAGCCAAGCTATAAAAAACATGGCAGACTCTAAGGCCTTTGAGATGATGGTCACTGTTCCTGTTTATCCTCTGCAGAACAGCCTTTTGGGTTCTCTCTCTCTCTCTCTCTCTCTCTCTCTCTCTCTCTCTCTCTCTCTCTCTCTCTCTCTCCTCTCTCTCTCTCTCTCTCTCTCTCTCTCTCTCTCTCTCTCTCTCTCTCTCTCTCTCTCTCTCTCTCTCTCTCTCTCTCTCTCTCTCTCTCTCTCTCTACCCCTTTTAGCCCTCACTGTTCCATGAATCCCCTACAGGTGTAAAGTTATCTTCATTTAAATTTAGCTTAAATTTTAATTGGTGCAGTGTTAGCGGTTCCGTGTTCAAGGTGGAATGGATCGACTGAGCGAGGCTTGTAACAGCGGCTATCTCTTTGAGCATTTCAACGCCTTGTTGTTTTTTTTGGTCTTGTCTTTACCATTTTTTTTTTTTTTAGATATGAGCAATCCTCCTACCCCATCAAACTTACACTGGTCTATTTGAACGTGAGGGTGATTTTTCCCACGCATAAGCTGTTCCCTCAAACATCATGAAGACATGAATGATGGTGAAAACGCAATATGGTTACTCCACTTTTGATTTCCCCCTTGCATTTTATCATATGATATTCAAAACGAGGCATGTGCAAATTTTCATACATGAATTGTAGATTAAATTAACGTGACAAGAATTATCTAAATCACGTTTATTTTCTGTTCTCTGTCCTGGATTGTGTTTGTGTTTTGCCTTTATGGGGATGCCTCCCAATTTGTCCCACAGTTTCGCATGGACCTCTATTTTGTTTTTGGACGTTCAATACCGTTGTGGGTCTCTAGGGAAATAACACAAGTTTATTTCCGCTCCTTTCTGTCCTGCTTTGATTCAGGATGTCTGAATATACACTGATTCTGCCGTCCTGGATGGCGGTTGCAGCTACTAACCAATGAAAGCGCTCTGATTGCTTTTCATTCCCTGTAGTTTAGCCGACAGCTCTCCCCTGTCTGTTGTCACATACAATAAGAGACTGCCTATCCGGAGGCTTTCATACCACATACACAAAAACACACACGCACACGCACCCTCACGCACGCACGCACACTTAAACACATTCAATTCAACAGAATTTATTAAACTGTGTCTAACCCTCCACCCGCCTCCCTCTCTGTCTCCATCTCTCTGTTTCCATCATTAAAAATGACCATGTGCATACTGATTCTTCAAGGCGTAACCCTGGTCATGTTTTTGCTTGATTGTTTGCAACGTAGCCTAAGGCTCCTTTCGTTTAATCTTGTTAGTTTAGTTTGTAATACACTCACTAACCCACCTTGAGCAATTTAAAAAGCAGATAAGAAATTGAATTTGTCACCCTAAGAGGGGGTAAACTATAGTGAACTCAAACACAGCTTCAAGCCAACCGTGGGTCCTGATTTTGTCATGGAATCCAGAGAGAAGAAGGGGCTTGATTAATGTACACTCGTCTAGATGGAGAGGGAGCAAAAAATAAATCCATACAGGGAATGGAGCGACAGAATTCTGCAATCTGATATTTCTCGGTCCTTAACTGCTATTCAGACTCATTCAATCTATCTCAGTGTGGTGTAGTCACTGTGCCTGTTTGATTAACGCCCCTCATTCAGAAAACACACTGCATTGGAAACGTTGATATGGCTTAGAAAAAGAGAAAGGGCATAACAAAAGGACCCACAACAAGTATGCAAATGTCAATCCGATCACAATGGTTGTTAATTTGTGATGCCCGCCCACTTCCTCTTTGCAATGCCGTTGACAATCGACACTGATTTTGATTGGACGGCGCTCCCTGTTTCCACAGCAACTGATGCGCTCCTCCGTGTTCCACATGTTCATCCTGAGCATGGTCGCCGTGGACGTCATCGTTGCCGCTAGCAACTATTACAAAGGCGAGAACCACCGCCGGCACTACGATGAGTTTTACCTGGCAGAGGTGAGTCCTGTGTTGCTGTCACACACTACCCCCCCCCGCCCCCCCATCCCCTCGCCTCCTGTCCCCCCCCACACACACATCCTTCTCCACCACTGCTCCACCCGTCACAACCTCCACTTCAACACTCCACCAGACCGCTGGCCTTCACCCACCTACGTAGAATGTAGGTGGGTGAATTGGGGGAGTTTTCATACATCTTTCATAGGGTGTGTGTGTGTGTGTGTGTGTGTGTGTGTGTGTGTGTGTGTGTGTGTGTGTGTGTGTGTGTGTGTGTGTGTGTGTGTGTGTGTGTGTGTGCTGCACGTGTGTGTGTGCTGCATTGGGCCCATCAACATGCAGGGGGTGAGAGACAGAGAGACAAAGATGGCCTGAAGGAGAGCGGAGAGAGAACCCTCCCTTTATCGCTTTCTATCCGCCACCCAAACAGGCACGCAAAAGTAAACATAGTCTGACACACTGTTTAATTGAAACTCAAACACCCACGCCCACACACACACCCACCCACCCACACACACACACACACACACACTAGACGTCCCCAGCTGTGCATCTGAAACGTCAATTACGTGTGTGTATATCGTTCGTGCATGTTGTATATTGTTGGGAGGGTTCCGATCTCCTTATTGCTTCTGACTTCCTCTGCTCGTACATTTGTAATTGTTATCAGTGTGCGAGTGCTAAGCGCCATTAACATCACTTTGCAAAATCACTTCACTATGCTATCCTCTTTCATCCTCAGTCTGCCGGCAGTATGCTTGATGCTGGATCCATGTCTGTCTTAGAGTCACAATGTGTACCACTCCAACAAGCTCGTAGTAGCTTAATATTACCTGGACAACTCTGTAGTCTGTATGCTAATGGTTGGTGACTTCAATAATTTGATGACAGATAAGAGACTTTTATTTACATGAAAATCTTCGAACGTGGCACATTAATGTAGGCGACATCACAATTGTTTTTCAAATATTTAAAGCGTATTAAATGTTAGATTAACTAATCTAATTTGAAGAAGAAAGAGTTACACTTTATTAATCTCTGTCGGGAAATTAATTATCTGGATTTGACCTGTCCTTTACCTGCTCCGAGCCCTGGGCTGCCTAACAGTCTAGCGCCTGGGAGACACTCCGGTTTAATTAATAACATGAGTATTACTAATACAAAAAAATGAATTCAACATGAATAAGAGCGATGATGTGCGCGACGTGTTTGTACATGTTTGTACAGTGTTTACGATGTCTTGATGATTATGGTTCCAACCAGGTGGCCTTCACTGTGCTGTTTGACCTGGAGGCTACGCTGAAGATCTGGTGCCTGGGCTTCACGGGTTACATCAGCTCCTCGCTGCACAAGTTTGAGTCCCTCCTGGTGGTGGGGACCACGCTGCACATCTACCCGTACCTCTATCACTCTCAGTTCACCTATTTCCAGGTATACACACACACACACACACACACACACACACACACACACACACACACACAACACACACACACACACACACACACACACACACACACACACACACACACACACACACACACACACACACACACACACACACACACACACACACACACACGCAAAACACACACAGACACCATCCCACTACGTGCACAACTTCAGTCTGAGCTTAATGTACATAGACATTAAAAATCCACACTTCAAATCATTTCTCCAATGAGCAGATACTGTGAATAATGACTGATGTTATCTTGAAGTGGATTGTGTGAAAATGTATTAATGAGAGCAAACCAATCGTACCACTTGTCCGTGCTGCTGGCGATCCTGCCACAGCCGGAATGAAGTGGAAACGTGAATAGCAACCAAACATCTCCAATGTTGAAACTGTGAACCGATATAAACGTCTGACTGAAGGGGCTCTTTGTTGTGGTGCATTTTAATGTTCAGAAGCCGCTCAGCATCCGTGCTGGTAAAAGCCAGGCGAGTGCATGCATAGTTGGAGCGTCGTGTGCCACCCTTCACTGTTGTTTTTAATGGGAGACTTTTACAGGAAGCAGCTAGAAAGAAGCACCTGCTGTTCTCTCGTCCTAATCATTCTCTAAGTGGGGGTAATAATGTGTGATGTTTTCAGTCCTTGGATGATGTGTGTGTGTGTGTGTGTGTGTGTGTGTGTGTGTGTGTGTGTGTGTGTGTGTGTGTGTGTGTGTGTGTGTGTGTGTGTGTGTGTGTGTGTGTGTGTGTGTGTGTGTGTGTGTGTGTGTGTGCGTGCGTGCGTGTGTGTGTGTGTTTGCACATGTTAGTGCGCCGTCTGCCTGAATTTACTGGTGTGTATGTTTACCCATGTGTGTGGGTGTGTGTGTGTGTGTGTGTGTCTGTGTGCATGTGAGCGTGAGTGTGCACGCATGTGTAACGACGGCAGCTGCTGAGAAAGGCAGACAGGATCAGTGCAGTTTGCGTGCGCAAGGCTCATTAAAGACAGCTACCTGTTGAGGAGCATCATGCTAATTCCCATAATGCTTTTCATTACGGCAAGGTCAAACCATGACTCCTTTAACTGAGTCACACCCTATTCTTAGTCAAACCAGTGGTTTGTTATTTAAATCAACATGCAGTAATTGCTACGTATATGTGGCTTCTGTTCCACATGTTTCTATCACTCTGGTTATGACTGGTGGTGTGGTTTTGGGCTACTGCCTAATCTCATCGCTACAGAGTCTGTGTCCGTATCTTACGATGTCACAGGGGTTGTTTCACTTATTGTGGGGCGAACTTGGACTTGATTCCATATAGTAATGTCACAATTGCTCATTGCT
Organism: Melanogrammus aeglefinus; assembly: GCA_900291075.1. Classification (NCBI taxonomy): domain Eukaryota; kingdom Metazoa; phylum Chordata; class Actinopteri; order Gadiformes; family Gadidae; genus Melanogrammus; species Melanogrammus aeglefinus. The sequence continues at coordinate 52,757 of OLKM01001645.1, forward strand.
CATTACGTACATAATATGTAAGTACAGTATAGTATCTTGTCTAAACTGTACAAGACCTTAAATAGTGCTTGTAGTGTATATGTCATGTTGCCTATGCACCACCTTTGGGCCATCTGGCATCTCTTTCGTGAAAGGTCATTGTCTTCCCTTTCCTCTACATTGTGCTCTTAAAGTCCCACTCTCCACAATTACCATTGTATGACCTTAACTACTTTCCAAATCACTGTATACCATTCAGAATCCCTCCGCATAACAGAGAACTGCTGGATGTTTCATTTGGCACATTATTCAGACCATGGAAACACACGCTATTGCTAAGCCGTCTGGTTAGTTCTTAGGTAAAAAGGCACATGATACAGGAGACAAACTGTATTGAAGGCTTGGGAAGTCATGGGGAAAGTGGCCTCCACCACTGTGAAATTGATAGTGGTTATCACGAGGTGTCAGACACTGCTGATAGAAGCTTACCCCCCCATCTGTCATTGTGGAGTCTTTGCCATTATTGTGTTTTTTTTTTCCTTTTTTCCACTCTCTCTAGGTTATGCTTTAGAGAGCAGTGTTGGTCAGTGGCCCTTATTGTGCTATGGATTCCACTAGTGGGAGATAGCCATCCTTTTGCTTCCCAGTATTAAGGGGGAAAGAATATAACATAAGCAAAAGGCATGGAGGTGTGGATTGCTGGATCAATAGCCACTTTAGGACTACCTGATCAAAACCTGGCCAAGATGTATTGCCTGTAGGGGTGTGTTGTCACCTCATGCAATTTTGGTTCAGGACCCAATGACAAAGCGAGGCATTTACTCGGGAATCCGTCGTCTGGTACTTATCCATACACATTCACAGTCATCATCAATAGCGGATCAATAGGTTACGCCCACGTTTAATTTTCATATTACGATATTTAATTATAATCACCGTCTCAAAGTGCAGATGCAGCACTAGCCTCTTCCAGTATGTTTCCGCTAAATGACGCTTGGCTTATGTACCCCACCCCTGCAGGTGCTCCGCGTGGTGCGCTTGATAAAGATCTCCCCAGCTCTGGAGGACTTTGTGTACAAGATCTTCGGCCCGGGGAAGAAGCTGGGCAGCCTGGTAGTGTTCACGGCCAGTCTGCTCATCGTCATGTCGGCCATCAGCCTGCAGATGTTCTGCTTCGTGGAGGAGCTGGACCGCTTCACCACCTTCCCGAGGGTGAGGCGCCGCCACCACCACCACCCCCCACGACCACCATCATGTTCAACATCACGACCACCACCACCACCAGCACCACCACCACCACCACCACCACCACCACCACCACCACCACCACCACCACCACCACCACACCACCACCACCAACCACCACCACCACCACCACCACAATCATCAGCACCACCACCATCCCCACCAACACCACCACCACCACCAGCAGCAACATCTTCACCACCCCCACCCCCGACGCCATCACCACCACCACCACTACCACCACCACCATCCCCACCACCAACATATGGGCAATGTGTCATGAGTTGATCATTTCTGAATGAAGTGGAGCTTGCTGACCTATAACTTACCACGATTTTTTTTATTAGAAACAGTCCTGTGAATATACTGAAAGACGACCGATCATTTAGTGCGGTGCGACACACGCATCACATCCGGGGCGATGACATTATGGGCCGATTAGGTTGGGAAGATACACAAAAAGTTTGCGGCACAACGATTTTCAGGTCTCCCAATAGGGCCCCAAAAAAATTTAGGACGTGCTGGCTTCGCCCTTATTGCGGACAGAATTAACGATACGTTGCATTTATTTTACAGCACAACATAAAGCACGCGAGCGAAATGAGTGAGAATGCTAATAGAGAGGGAAGACCAGGAAAAACGAATGCAAACATCATAGAAGCCTCTCAACACACGCGCACGCACACACACACACACACACACACACACAAACACACATACATAAGCGACGGGGGACGGGACGGGGGGAGCGCAGATGCTCGTGATGGGGCGTGAATGTGTTGACAGATGCAGAGCCCTCTGCCGCCCCTCCTTTTGATTCCTGAGTGCGCTCCTCTCCCTCCCTCTCTCTCATTAGCCGCATCCTTCCACCCGGCTTCTATTTATTTCCCCTTCGCGCCGTTCCTTCACCCCATCATTACACTGCTGCTTCTCCCCCGTGGGGACACAGGGGGACTCTCGTAGACAGATGCCACTCGGAGGCTGTTGCACGTTGCTCGTCCTTCCTCACTCGCACACACTCTTGTCTGTTTGTGTGTGCTTGTACGTTTGTTTGTGTGTGTGTGTGTGTCTGTCTGTCTGTCTGTCTGTCTGTCTGTCTGTCTGTCTGTCTGTCTGTCTGTCTGTCTGTCTGTCTGTCTGTCTGTCTGTCTGTCTGTCTGTCTGTCTGTCTGTCTGTCTGTCTGTCTGTCTGTCTCTCTGTCTGTCTATCGATCTGTATGTCTACCTAGCCATTCTCTCTATCTCTATTTCTCTATCTCTGTCTGTGTGTCTGTCTATCTGTATCTATCTATGTCTGTCTGTCTGTCTGTCTGTCTGTCTGTCTGTCTGTCTGTCTGTCTGTCTGTCTGTCTGTCTGTCTGTCTGTCTGTCTGTCTGTCTGTCTGTCTGTCTGTCTGTCTGTCTGTCTGTCTGTCCGTCTGTCTCTGGAAACGTATGTGTTTGGAACAGATGGATGTATTTGTTTGTGGTGGTGTTTATGGATGTGTGAATGTCGGAGGGGGTGTGTGTGTGTGTGTGTGTGTGTGTGTGTGTGTGTGTGTGTGTGTGTGTGTGTGTGTGTGTGTGTGTGTGTGTGTGTGTGTGTGTGTGTGTGTGTGTGTGTGTGTGTGTGTGTGTGTGTGTGTATACGTGTGTGTGTGTGTGTGTGTGTGTGTGTGTGTGTGTGTGTGTGTGCGCATGTGTGTCTGAGTGTGTGGGGGGCGAATTGTCGGGTGTGGAAGATGGGCTTGGAGGGTGGGGTTGTTTCTGGCTGGAGGGAGAGAGAGATGCAGGGAACTCAGGCTGTCCATCTATGATTCCCGGGGCCACAGAGTGGGGTCTGGCCATGGCACACACCTTCATCTGACCTCCAGTCACAGAGTGGGCGACAGCCATATTGGACAAAACAAATGGAAAATAGAAAGTATCTCTCTTTCCTTCCCTCTTCTCTGCTGTCACTTTCTTCTAACCCCTTTCAGAACAGCAAGGACAAGGTGGCGAGATAGTGGGAGATGGTCAGGGGGGATTTGTGTGTGTGTGTGTTTGCGTGTTGTGTGTGTGGGGACCATTTGTTCTCCTTTGGAAAGGAGGCTTCCAAAATGTCAAATCACTCCCTTACTAGCTAGTTCTCTCTTCTTTCTCTCTCTTTTCCCTGTCCTTATATCTGTCTCTGTCTCCGTCTCTCTCACTCTGTCTCTGACTGTCACCGACTCTCTCCTTGTCCTCTATGTCTCTCTCTCTCTCTGTTTCTCTTCTGTTTCCTACTCTCGCCTCCTCATCTCTCTCTCTCTCTCTCTCTCTCTCTCTCTCTCTCTCTCTCTCTCTCTCTCTCTCTCTCTTCTCTCTCTCTCTCTCTCTCTCTCTCTCTCTCCTCTCTCTTCTCTCTCTCTCTCTCTCTCTCTCTCTCTCTCTCTCTCCCTCGCTCTCTGTCTCCTCCTCTCACCTCACCCCCTTTCTCTGTCTCACTCCCTGTATTGTCGAGTCACTCTCAGATACCTCGGTCACAGCGCCTGCCACTCTGACTGCTCTTTTGCTCCACTCCTCGCAGGCGTTCATGTCCATGTTCCAGATCCTGACCCAGGAGGGGTGGGTGGACGTGATGGACCAGACCTTAGTGGCCGTGGGGCACCTGTGGGCCCCAGTGGTTGCCATCTACTTCATCCTCTACCATCTGTTTGCCACCCTGGTGAGCACATACTCCCAGTCAAAGCTGTCCAAATTATAAATAACCCACAGGACAGTCTTGTCTTAAATGACCGTCAAGTTCGATTTATCTTAAACCAATAAAAAATTGCTTTTTTATTGGAATTTCTTCTTCTTGATCGAGATGGTCACATGAAAACCCTATCCTTGCAAACATATAAAAAAAAGCGTTTCTCGAGATATTAACTTTACATTATTGGTTTTTGTTTTTACTCTTTTTGCCAATAAGAAGACATTGATGCTTGGATTTCATCAAACTTCATCAAATATTTTCATTATTTTCTAGCTTTCTTCTTGGCACCCACTGTTGCACTACACATTCTTCGCAGAGAGCTATTTTCAATCCCATTATAGCCCGCGATCAGACGTGTGGGAGAGTGCTGACGTCTTCAGTATGTGGCCCCTCTTGTTATGGAAGGCCTTATCGAGAGCTCGGAGGGATCTGAATGACTCACACATAGCTAGACCAGACATACACGGTGTCTCTCGTAAGAAGCACGACTTTTACACACAAACACACACACACACACACAATCACTCACATCAGAGAGCGCGCTCTAAAAATACTACAGGACAAATAAGGCTGCTCACATTGTAAACTCAGCGCTACCTTTGTTTGAAATGTTCTCTCTCACCGTGGGGGTTGCATCTGCTTTCAGATCCTGCTCTCCCTGTTTGTGGCCGTTATCCTTGACAATCTGGAGTTGGATGAAGACCTGAAGAAGCTGAAGCAGGTTTGAAGTCTCTTTTTCAAATGTTTTTTTTACAGAGGGGGCACCGATGTTTATTCAGACAGGTGCCGGTGTGTTTCGGAGAGGTCTACCAGGTTTTGTGGTGGGAGATGGTTGATGTGTTTGACTAGAGGGGGACACGTTTGAAGGGAAGTCAAACAGAACTATCACACACTGGGACTAGAAAGGGGCTGGACAGGGAACAGGAGACACACACACAAGAATTTAAATTGGCTAAACGTTTGTTACCTGTGTGGCTGTATGATGTTTTGCAATTGTATAACCATATTCATTTATTTATTCATTCATTTATATTTATGATTACACATCCCCTCTCATCAACACAGTAGAGCAGTTACCTTGTCAAGATCAATTGAGGTGTAAAGACACAATTACAGTCGATTCGTGTGAAAGCAGGACAAACAACACGTTTGTTATTAGGTCGGCAGTGATGTCTAAAACGGCACTTTTACAAAAATACTTTTTAATTTCCATGGCTGATGGACAACACAGTGAAATGTGTTATTTTGTTTTGGGTCATGTACAAACATGTACGTGGGTTGAAGCAATGAATTGATTGCTATTTTCTCTGAGAGAAAGTAAGTGTTGACATGTCGGTGTGACATTGACATTGTTGTTTCAGTGTGACTCAATATCAAGCTCTCAAGCCCGACTGTCGGTTTGATATTCAAATGCAGGTCTATTTTTATGCATTCAAAAAGACATTCAAATACTGAAATTCTGTCTGACAGTATCCAGTACTTAGGCTTTTATTGAGAATGTTTCCAGAGCTGCCTGCCAGAGAGAGGAGGGTTTGGGTCTTGCTTCCACATTGAAGACTAACTATTTTTGGGCATTTCCTTCATTTGCACCTTTGCACAACTTTCTTTAAAGGATGAGTCACTGAGTAATTAGTGTGAAGAAAACTTTGTTGGGCGAAAATTGCTAGCACACCAAAGCGCTCAAGAACTTGCACGCACACATACAAACACACACACACACACACACACACACACACACACACACACACACACACACACACACACACACACACACACACACACACACACACACACACACACACACACACACACACACACACACACACACACACACACACACACACACACACACACACAACACACGCACACACACAAACTGTCACATACAGTAGTATATGCTGCTCGGTCTGTGAACCTTAATCTCCATCAAATGCTAATGCAGTGCTGTATCTGACAGCTGATGGCTTTTTTTTTTAATCCAAATTTGCAGGGAACATCCTTTTGATATTTGGATACACACACCAAACACACCACCTGCTACTGACACACACACAAACATGCACACACACCCACACACACACACACGCACACATGCACCTCGGCACCCAGGTAAGCATGTGCACGTTCCAACGCTCCATGCTCACATGACAGGTGTCATCTCACCCGGACAGGTTATTTTCCATCCACGCGGCTGAGTGATTAGGTTCAGCGTCTGTAAAATTGCCTATTTTACAGACGCTTCAATCACCGCTGTCTAAAAATAGATAATAGATGGTGATCACCCTGCCGATGAAGGAGGAATCAACGACAACAAAGCTTTTAGCGGAAAGAAAAAAACCTTAACGTTCACCAGAAATAAATAGGGCTAGGAAGAGTCAAATGTATAAATCTGGGTGTATTTATAGAAAACGGAAATGTTTCAACGCTAAACCTTTGCCTTTTCTTCCGGAAAAAGGTTGCAAGGTATTTTCGTTCAGCTGTTGGTTGTTATGGTTGCCAGGCAGATATTAATCATTCTCTATAGTGAAGGTTGTGACACACACATGCCCCGAGCACACACATCTTCTTATTTTCCGGCACACTTTTAATCCTTCCCTTTTCACAGTCTGTCGAGCCCACAGACAATCGCTGTGCTCAAATTAATTGGAAATAATGGAACAACAAATTGAAGGTGAATCATCTATTCAAAAGGGGTGCTCATGCAAATCATAAATTTGGTCTGGGAGGGTATCTAGGGAGTTTTCGATCAGTTCTTGTATTTCGTTTTCGAGGGATAAAAACAGGGGTCTTCTTTACATGCATTCATGTTGCAAAAACAGAATAGAGTAGAATGGCGTACAAATAAAGGCGCACAGTATGTCTAACGTTGAGGTTCTATCTCAAACTGTAGTAGAGCAGAAAATGAGTGTATGATTCATTATTGTTTGTGTTTTTGACAACATATCGTGACCTAACATCAGGCTGCTCCTGCCGTCCTGCGTCGACTCGTGTGTCACAACTGCTGGCAGCTAAGCCAGTCAAAGGTGTCACTACTGAGAGACCTTTGTAGATTTCCTCTGTGTTTGAAAGGGCTGTGCATGTGTGTTTGTTTGTGTGCGTGTGTGTGTGTGTGTTTGTTTGTATTTGCGAGTGTGTGTATGTGTGCGTGTGTGTGTGTGTGTGTGTGTGTGTGTGTGTGTGTGTGTGTGTGTGTGTGTGTGTGTGTGTGTGTGTGTGTGTGTGTGTGTGTGTGTGTGTGTGTGTGTGTGTGTGTGCGTGGGTTGATCTATAGTGGATGACCTTGTACTTGTTAGTCATGCTCTGTACTTTTTGCTATTTAATTGATAATGCCGAAGCGCTTGTAACATGATCACACATATAATTGAAGTGGTCTCAAGAACCATCAATTGAGTGTATGAGTGTGTGTATTGCCAGAGGAGTTTGGGCCGACAATATTATGTTCAATTCCTGAGTATATTATTGCTCTTTGCATTCTGGTATTTCTTCATTAGATGCATGACTTCATGCATGAGAGTGTCAGTGTTAGATATTCCCATCTTGGGATGTCTCCTATATTTTTAAAGAGGAACGTACCACAATGTATCAGCCATTCAGAATAGCTTGTCTTATGTCTGAAGCGCACATTTGTAGCATGACACAAAGAAGACATAGAATCAGATGGTTTTGAGAACAGTCAGTGCGAATTTATTATGTCTGTGCACTCCAAAACATAATGTTGAGTTTGTCCCGACATGCCTGTTTAGTTCGGTGCTTAAGACAAAGCTGTATGCTGTAGATGGTGAACCCAGAAGGGGCTCTAGAAGTGAAAAAAACATGGCCAACCTAATGACGCACACAGGGTCGCTGCTAATTCTTGTAGTTACCGGACCTCCGATAATTACCTCAGAGAGGAAGATCTTGTTGCGTGCTAAAGGGAAGACTGAGCAGCCGATGAAAAGAATAACGCCTACACAAACCGCTAAGCTTGTGCGAGTAAAACAACAGTCAGGATTATCATTTAATGATTACATGGCCTATGAGTGCCATGTTCCGGGTGCCTTTTTGTCAATTGAGTGCAGTGCTGCGAGCGTACCGTACGTCTACACCAATTCTCTTTGTTAGGAAACCATATGCCCAATTACGGATGACTTCGGTGTAGAGCTACAGTGAACCAGGACCATGCCAAGGCTAGTGGAAGTTGTTCTACAGCATCAATACTCTCACTATTCCCCCTTTTATAATTAAATGACCAGTACAGCTACAGTAGCAGTCCCCATATAATGGATTCATCACCAGTTCATAGCCAACTTAATCAAATGCCAAATTGGCGGTGTTTCACAAAAACAAGCGAATAAACACTTTAATAGAGTGCAGCTTAGAGACAAGCCACTGAAGCAAACAGGAAGCAAGATGGAGAGCTCCTTTGAATCATCAGGTGGGATCCATGTTGCACTGCGGCTTCCTGCTCAATAATCTTCGTCCCGGCCCCAGCCCAATGGCCGTGGCCGCGGTGCGATGCGCGCCACCACGGAAGACCCACCCTGATGCTGTTTGTATATCGATAATCACTTCATCAATAAGGCATGCAGAGAAAAAAACCAACACATCTGTCATCATCGGTTGGTTACTGCACAGCCGTTGCTGGGAATGACTAGCATCTGTCAAACCCCCGCGTGCCATTTGTCTTCATTCGCTGCTCCTGTCCCTCTTTTTCGTAATCTCAAAGGGTAGATGGCTTAAAACGAATGAGATAACCGCAACGAGGAGTCGCGCAGTTAGCTAATGCTATTGTATTTTGTTTTCGCAAATAATGACATCGTCATCTGTGATGCTGGTTGTTGCTGGGTATAACGACAGTAAACAAGGATTTAATTTGTTATTTGTATGCATGGCACACGCCTGCGCACATATGTGTTTGCATCGCACTGCAAATCGGACTCCTAGACACATTTGCACAAACGCACACGCAAATATATGTGTGTGTATATGTATGTATATAAACATATAAATGCATGCAAATCTAGATCATATTAATTAGAGTAGCAAGGGTAATCTAATGAACACCCGGTTATTTTTCCATGCAGATGAACCAGGAGCAAGAGCAAGGGGAAGTAGGCAATACTTAATGATACACACACTCTCCCAGGCACACATTGGTATAAACGGACACAAACACACACACACATACGCACACACACACACAAACACACACACATAAACGCGCATATTTATATAATCACACACACCGACACACACGCACAAATGTGCACCTAACTAGTGCATGCTCCACTCATCAATGTTGATTAGGATAATGCATTCATTGCATGAAATTAGGTTTGCTGGCTGTTTTAATGAAATGGAGCCTCGGCTAGCATACAAAGAGACAGCAGAGGTAACCAGAACTGATGGCAGGAAGCAGACAGATATGGATATGTCAAAAGACAGATATGGTGCTCTGCTAAACATTAAAGTCGCTGTGCAAATGGAATATAACATTCCTGACACATCGAACAAGTGTAGAAACATATCAGCCAGATTGTTTCACTTTGCACCCTCCATTCTGCTCCTCACACAAATAGCCCACACATTAAGGCTTACACACGGCTTCCCTCTTGAAAGCCGTTTTCTGATCGTATCGGAGAACCTTGCCGATGACATTCTGTCGATGTACAAAGCCATCGAGGGATATTCTATGTCCCGCCTTGTATTCCGCGGTCACTTGTTGAACTTTTCTACATTCCTCGATCAGACGGCTCGCCTGGTGACAATGGAGGTGGAGAAGAGAGTGTGGATCTGTGTTTGTTCGCAAGCATTCATGTGCAGGTAATATGCTACTGTAGCAAAACATATAGGCATTCATATAGACTACACATACATGCCATAATTACAGATTACTGTTATCGGATGCGGAAGCCATGTGTACGTACGTATACTATACGGTTGTGAGGCTCAATTGTTCATTGTTCAATTGTTCCATCTCGCCATACTTCCCTCAAGTGCAAATCCTGCTATGCTGAAAATGTGTGCGTTTGTCTGCGCGTGGGTGGGCGCCTGGGGAACCCTTTTTAAAGCGATTAAGAAGTGTTCGCAGAGAGTGCGTCTGCGCGACAGACTTCGGGCTCCGTATGAGTCAACGCTGTGACGGAGGTTGGGATGTCATTGATAAATGTCCCATAATCCCCCACCGCTTTGTCTCCTTTCAGCACAACAAACAAACAAAGTAGTACAAAGGGGATCGGAAGACACAGTAGTGGTCATGCGCCGCCTCAACAATGGGGGAGAAGAGAAAGTGTGCATGCCACTTCTGGCGGTGTCGGAATATCTACAAGTGGAGATTACTACCTGCTGGGCGGCAGAGTGGACGATGTACAAGGAGAGGAGAATAAAAGTGGAGGAGAGGAGAGCACCGGGTGATGTGTTTCTGTTGTGTGTGTGTGCGTGTGTGTGTGTGTGTGTGTGTGTGTGTGTGTGTGTGTGTGTGTGTGTGTGTGTGTGTTTGTATATATGTGTGTGTGTGTGTGTGTCAGCAGCAGGTGGTCGGTTTTTGTGTGAGAAGCACGTAAGCATGTCACCCTAGTGACAATGGGGATGGATTGCTCCCTTCTTCCAGCCAACACCTGGTTCAGATCCCCTTCTCCTTTCGTACTTCTGGTCAGCCAGGCGTCTCCTCCGTCGATTGAAAAGCAGCGGGATGTGCTGCTATTTTTACACCTTTCTCCCTGAAGTGGGTCCTTATTGACTATGCATTTTGCATGAAGGGCTTTCGCTTCGTCAAATGTGTTTCCCATTGATTGTATTACTGCCCGGGGTACTGCCGGACATTTTATTATTTATGAATTAAACTAAAAGCCTGTCTGCCGTTTGTGTGATTTAATCGACCCAGGATTAATTTAGAGATTTAAGAAGAGGAGAAGAAAGGGGGTAGATGGACAGAAAGATGGTACTGCGTATCTCGGCAGAGAGAGCGGGGGGACAGAGAGCGAGAGAGACGAGAGAGACCTTAGAATCCCAGGACAATGACTCCTCCTTATCTCTTGAATGTCACCTTCAGTATTCTGCTGGACCATTTTAAAGTAGCCAGCCACTGTGTCTGTCCAATTTTGAAGTCATCATGGACATGCACAAGTGAGCGCACTCACTATGCGCCACACATACTCGCACAATAGGCAGCCATACTCGCATTGGGCGCGCACACGCACGCACGCACGCGCACGCACGCACGCGCACGCACGCGCACGCACACGCACGCACACTGGATTAAAAGCATTTCACGGGTCACAGAAATAGCCATTGTTCCTACCCGCCGACGTGGTACTGACAAAAACATCCCTGAGCCAAACACACCTATTAGAGGCCAAAATCAACAGCTAGCCACAGCACTAAAAGCCTCCTCCCCTGTGAATTTTACGGGCCCCCGGGTTAGGCATTAGAAAAGGCTTGGCGGTATCAGATTAGCGGTGTTAGAGCAGTGGTCAATTGGAGTGGTTTGGGGTGTTGACACTCTGCCGGGCTTTGCTGGAGACCCAGACCACGGCTCATTGGCCTCCTAATGACAAGGGGAAGGCGACCCTGCTTGCCTCCTTGCCCGCCCTCTGCCCATCCCTTGGCAACTCCTTCAGAAGTGGACATGGTCCCGGGTCGACCCAGTCCACTTGACTGGAGGATCCTAAGCAGTGCATTGGAGACTCTACTCCATGTTGATATGCTTGGAGGCAATTTGTTTATTTTCTTACTTGTGATTCTTGTGTTTTTAGATCTGGATATGTGTGCGATGTCTCTAATTAAACGAGAAGAAGACATATATACAGATGGTTGTTGGTTGTTAGCAATGACCCTATCACGCCGTGTAGGACCGTGATGGTTCACTGTGAAAGAGGAGTGTGGCTTATTGATGCCGCACAGCCTATGAAGTCACACACACACACACACACACAGACACACACACACACACACACACACACACACACACACACACACACACACACACACACACACACACACACACACACACACACACACACACACACACACACACACACACACACACACACACAAACGAATGCCCACACCAGACACATTCATCACATGAATATTCGATGAGGTTCAGTTGGACCACTAGCAAGGCTCTGGGTGAGAACAATAACATTGGCGTGTCAATAGTTTCAGTCTGTGGTTGACTGTGGTGTATTCCCCCCCTGCGACGCACGCGCATGCCGCATACCCTTGTTGTAAGAGTGGTTGGTTGCCAGCAGTCATTTAGGTGGATGTGGACACACATTTCTGTTTTTTTTATTGGCTGCTCTCAGAGACTATGTGTTCACATGCTCCTGAGACTCACTCTGGAGGACTTGTCAAAAAAGAGCTGAGGAATACAGGGGGTTACATAAAAGTGGTTTTACAAAGCCGACTGAATCAATAGGCAGAGCTTGTGGAGGATTTACACCAAAGAAGCTCCATCCTCAGACAACCCATTGATTATGCCACCGTTTATTTACTTATTTATATTTTCTAAGGATGTCTGTCACGTCATTGGTGGCTGTTGTCACGGGCATCCTTGAGAGAACTCCTGTACGCGGGTCAGTAATCTCTCCTCCGCAACGGCTTACTGCGTTCCCTGTGTGCATAGCGAACGAGGTAAACAGATGGGTGTATCATTGCAGAGCGAACCACCGGTCGGGCTGACTTCACAGGGAGCCAGAGGTTCTTCAGATCAAAGAGGACCTAAGAGGACACCTTCCTTCAAATGCACTTAGAAACGTCTGGCCTGCTCCGGCGAGAAGCGCGTGAATAGCGCTGCAAGGTTATGTATTTTCTTCTTGCAAGGTTATCCCCCGTTTTTTATAGTGACTTTTGCTGCTGTGGATATTCAGAGCATATTTCAGGTGTCTATAACATTACCGATGAAAGATTGAGCACACAAATAGCAACATTTTCAGGAAAAACTGTTTGGACAAAACCCTGCCAATATGCCGGTCACTATTTTTTGATGAGTTCTCAATGACTGCTTGTCAACCAGTGACACTCTTGCCTCCTCTTGGCCTTCCCTCACATAGACCTATGGAAATCCCATTCCCATCCCCCCTCCCCGACCCCTACAGCGCAGCCAAGCCTGAAATTGGCCTGTATATGAGAAAGATCCAGGGCCTGTCACCTGAGCCGTTATCCAGGCAGAAGACATTAGTCTCGGTGGTTGCATCAGACCCGCGTCACATCGCTTTGGACAAGGAGAAGCAATGACTTTGATTCATCAGCCGCTAACACTGACACACGCAAAGAAACAGGGCATTAAGAGGCCATTATATACATAGGATCTACAGGAATATATGGAATAAAAAATCGATTACTTCTTTTGAATCTCTTGGCCGCACAAAACGTGCCACCTGAAGAGATCCCCACGACCATCAAAAGTCCAATGCGAGGATTTGGCAACGCTTGCTATAATCATAATGAACCATTATAGTAAGCAGCATGCATCGGCTATCTCTATAAGAGAGAGCAATTTGCTCTTCGCACGGCACCAGGTAAAGCCAGGTGATCGATAGTGAGTACATTGTGTTGGGCACCTAAGCGCTGTCCATTGCATGTGTGTATTGTGTGTGTGTGTGTGTGTGTATATGTATACACACACAATCTATATATATATATATATATATATATATACTGTATTGACCAGAGAAGAGGCTGCTAGGCATAAGCAGCTATAGTAGATAGCTTTTTACAGCCACCAATTGTAACAGCCCCTGGACTTACCGGCAAACCTTTCTCCAGAGCTATTGTCGACTCTGGTCCATGTGAGCACAGCGTTCTGCCTGAATCCCCTTGACATTTGCACACTTTATTACACTAAGGACATAATGAAAAGGGAGTCCTAACTGTCTGCTGAGTTGAATAATTGGATTATTTAAACGTAAACCTTTTGTGCCTTCCGAAACTTGCCTATAAACAAACAGATAGCCGGACAAAAAAGTACTCTCTCTCTCTATCTGCCTCTCTCTCTCTCTCTCTCTCTCTCTCTCTCTCTCTCTCTCTCTCTCTCTCAAAACCTTTCCATATCACGCATGTCAATCATTATGGCACCAGGAGACTCACTCTGTCAGTTTAGGTGGGTCTGTTCGGTTCTGCAAACAAGATTTTATTAAAGTGGGGAATCCAGAACAGCAACCGGTTAATAATATAGCAAACACAATGACGAAAGACTGAAGGGCTTTCATGACCTGGTGGGAGGAGAGAACCGTGTCTAGCCTGGGAACAGCACATCGCTGTGAAAGGTTAGGGCCGAAGGTATGCGTGGGAAAGACAATGGGTAAGCCCTGGTAATCGGTTGCTGCTATAGACAAGAGTGTGCAGCTGATGTTCATGTTACCGCACTGTGCTGAGCTTCTGTCTTAGGCTTTGTTGGCCCAATTGATTAGGACCCCTAGCCACTAGAGTCCACATTATAAATACTGCACTGTGTGTATGTCTGCGTGCGTGTGTGTGTGTGCACGAGTGCATGTGCATGCATGTGTGTGTGTGTGTGTGTGTGCGCGTGCCTTTGTACTTTCATTGGTGTGATGCTGGAAAAGGCAATCAACGGCCAAATGTGCAGGTAGTGTTTGAGATGAGAACAGCAGTTTCTGCTAGCTTCCTCCAGCAAAGTTCACTTTCACTTTAGTCTTTTTTGTTTCAAGTTTTACCTTAGCTGTATACTTTTTGGTATATATTTTTATGTTTAGGTGTATAGCAATTTTTGCCTTGTGTGCTTAATTGCCTTCAAAAATAAGAATATACGGTATGTTTTACATTTAAGTTGCACACTCTACTGTATTCCGAGCCGAAGACCCGTCCACTACACAATGTAAAAACACACAAGACACAGCGGGTCTTTTACACCCTACGGCGCCGATTCCATTGATTGACAGTGCCGCGGACGCGGCCGGCAAGCCCAGTCAATACTCTGGCTGGCGTGTTTAAAATGATAAGCTGCCATTCCCCCGATGGGCCAAATGTATTTCACCTCCAGGCTTAATCTGAAATGCATCACAGTTATCTTCAGGCTCCCAGACAGAGAGAATACCTGCCAGAGAATTTCAATCAGCCCGTGCCTTATGTAATTAAATGGAAATAATTGGTTTCATTCACATTGACATAGCTTTCTTTTTCTTGTAATTATCCCTGCATCTTCCGTCCTGCACAGGATTGCATACGTCGCATACATATTAATCGAGACGTCATTACCATTTCTCTTGTTATTATCCATTCCCACACAATTCTATGTTCTTTCTTTTTTGCATGCTTCCTTCTTTTTTTTTTATGACCGTAAGTCTGAATTCAGGCTAAACGTATGTGTGGCGTCTGTCTTTGTGTCACTGTTGGTAAGTGTGCTGCTGCCCTCATCTGACCGAAATGTAAAACTGCACGTTCCTCTCATCAACCCTTCCATCTGTGACAAACTATTTGCTTTGGGAAATCCTGGCTTAGTGTTCAGTGCTCCAGCCATAAGCTCTATCCGCCTAGTATTCCTTCATTGACTCCTCAAATCCCAGCTCTGGCTTTAGCAAGATCAAAACCACCTGTGTCTCCCCGTGTCCCTATGTTTACTGGCCACATCTCTTCCATTAATGCTTCTAAACCTTCATCATCCAGATTTTTTTGCACCCACCCCCCCCCACCCAAAAAAAAGTTATTGTAACTTACTCTATCTGTGTCTCGTCCCCTCTCTTTTTTTCTGTCTCCGGTCTCTCTTAGCTGAAGCAAAGTGAGGCCAACGCGGACACCAAAGAGAAACTCCCACTCAGACTGAGGATCTTTGAGAAGTTTCCCAACAGACCTCAGATGGTGAAGATCTCCAAGCTGCCTTCAGACTTCACTGTGCCCAGGATCAGGTGAGTTGAATAGTACAGCTCTGCAATAATATCAACGGGGAACTGCCAAAATGATATACGGGGAACATAGCCTATGTTGATATGATATACGGGGAACATAGCCTATGTTGATATGATATACGGGGAACATAGCCTATGTTGATATGATATACGGGGAACATAGCCTATGTTGATATGATATACGGGGAACATAGCCTATGTTGATATGATATACGGGGAACATAGCCTATGTTGATAGGATATACGGGGAACATAGCCTATGTTGATAGGATATACGGGGAACATAGCCTATGTTGATAGGATATACGGGGAACATAGCCTATGTTGATATGATATACGGGGAACATAGCCTATGTTGATAGGATATACGGGGAACATAGCCTATGTTGATATGATATACGGGGAACATAGCCTATGTTGATAGGATATACGGGGAACATAGCCTATGTTGATATGATATACGGGGAACATAGCCTATGTTGTGTGTGGATGTATGTGGTCTCCCTCGCAATAAATAAATAACTTGTAACTGAATACTAGGCACATTTTTCATGAACATGGGAAGTGGAGAATGACTCAAAGGAAATAGTTAATAGTTACAAAGATGTCTGTCTTCATGAATCTAATGAACACAGGTGTTTGGGGCCCTATTCTGTATCATGTAGCGTTCAACACCATAGCTGAACTTTATCCGCAACATCATAATTAAGTTTCCCCTCTATAATCATTTCCACCATGATTAATGCACCCCCCCCCGACACACACGCATCTACCACACATACACACATACACATCCCCATTCCCAACCACCATGGTCGATACCACGATATGGCTAATGGATCAATAGCATAAATCTATACTCAAGCTTTCTTTCCCCACAATATTAACATTCTGACTGCCTTGCAGTTTTATTCATTGCCAATATGTCTATATATTTCTGCGTGGTGCGCGTGTGTGTGCACGTTCCAGGGAGAGCTTCATGAAGCAGTTCATAGATCGCCAGCAGCAGGACACCAGCTGTTTGTTCCGTCGCCTGCCGTCTGCCTCCTCCTCCTCCTGCGACCACTCCAAGCGCTCGGCCATCGAGGACAGCAAGTACATCGACCAGAAGGTGCCCGGCTGTGGTGCCCTGCTACATTCAAACAAAAGCTGTGACCTCTGGCCAGTACCAATGAATTGTCTTCTTCAGTGGTACATTTAATTAAAGCCATAAAGACTCTCATTGCCTTCCGGGTGCAATTAAGGCAGTGCATATAAAACTCCTTGGCATTAATGATGGTACAGGCTAAGCTTTGTGTTACTGATGTCGGCAATCTTTCCTAACCCGACCCTGTTACCCTGTTTTTTTATCAGCTCCGTAGGTCAATATTTAGCATCCGAGCTCGTAATCTGCTGGAGAAGGAAAACACCATTAACAAAATACTGCGGTAAGGTAACACCTCTGTCAAACCCGCTCCCATTCCCCTTGTATTGTTCCAGTCAGGGTGTGCTGTGTAGAAGACCAGCGTACTCAAATTGTTTTCGTTTAATGCATTCCCCCCTGCCTCCCCCTCCTTCAACAGAAAGCAAGCGATTAGCACGCGCCATCTTTAACTCATTCAGTCATTAAATAGACGCTTCTCTTTAGGGGTGGGCGAAACCATTAAAGTACGTGTTTATTGGATGAAGCATCGCTGTGACTATTTCTTTTTTTATTTTTCCCCATTTATTAGACACACAGGCACACACACATGCGCGCAAGCGGAGCCATTTTAAAATCATTCCCTGTTCGATTAATCACATGGCTAATTCGCTATTTGGCATGGTGGGGCTGGCGTTAGCGATAGCTTAGCTCGGCTGCACCATGTCTAATCTTTCGGCGGTACTCTGCGAGTCTAGGAGACAGACAGCCCCTCAGTAGTCACCGCACGCTTCAACTGGCTCACGGTGCACACACACAAGCCTGCGCGCGTGCACACAGACACAGACACCATCCGCTAATACACACGTACAAGGACGCATTCTATACACAATGTAGTGCCCTTCTTGCCAATAAACAACTCACCCAGTGTGTTCATAAGCAGAGAGAGACGCCACACCTGGCCGGTGACGCCAGTGTCTTCAGCCCAGATCTGGGACTCCGCCGGTGCTATACACTATATCCAACAGGAGCTGGAAGTCGCTAATCCCACACATATTGTCAAATGGAATGTTAAAGGACTACAGCCAGTTTGGCATTTACATCACATTTCACCACTTCCTCTCGCCACTCCCCTCGCAGAACGAGGGCGGCCAGAACATAATTGATGACCTGATGAGTGTGTTGTGATTGCTAGCTGTTTTGGCTCGCCGCTATTATAATGACGCTGTAAAAACAAGCGATTGGTGTGGGTACACGTGCATGCATTACATGCCTGTGCGTATGCCAGCCTAATGCTTAATGTTTATGTTTATATGTTTGCTGAACGGTGCAACTTAAGTGGAGTGAATTTGCCGCAGGACCTGGATGTGTGGGCATGACGTTTATTGTTATTATTTTAGCTTTCAGGTGATGTACAGTCATTTTTTAATAGCAAAAAGTAACCCAGAAAAATTACACAGTCTCTTCTCACCACCTGGTCTTTGTGCTCGTGGTTTGCAGAGCTTGTACCAGACAGCGCATACTGAGTGGATCTTTGGAGGGCCAGCCAGCCAAGGAGCGCTCCATACTCAGTGTCCAGCACCATATCCGCCAGGAGCGCAGGTGTGAGACACACACACACACACACACACACACACACACACACACACACACACACACACCAACACAGGCACACACACACACACACACACACACACACACACACACACACAGGCACACGCACACACACACGCACACATAAAAAAGGACTGAGCCGCAAATACCTCAGCTGCCTAGTAGACTTCCTTGTCAGTTTGTCATCATCGATTATTCCTTTTAATTTCTCTCCCTCCTTCTCTCTCACTGTCAATCTCTATCTCGCTCTTTCGCTCTCTCGCTTCTTCTCTCTTTGTCTGTCTGTGTCTGTGTCTCTCTCTCTCTCTCTCTCTCTCTCTCTCTCTCTCTCTCTCTCTCTCTCTCTCTCTCTCTCTCTCTCTCTCTCTCTCTCTCTCTCTCTCTCTCTCTCTCTCTCTCTCTCTCTCTCTCTCTCTCTCTCTCTCTCTCTCTCTCTCTCTCTCAGGTCCCTGAGGCATGGATCCACCAGTCAGAGGATCAGCAGAGGGAAGTCCCTGGAGACCCTTACCCAGGATGTAAGTACCTTAAGTAGAATACTTGAAGGATGTGAATAGAAGACAAATACATTTTAAAATGCACAACCCCAGTGCAATAGCTCCGCAACTGCCAACTTATTTTTCTATTATTCATGCTGAAAATGATGATGACACCCTGGCCCCTCTAGTGTCATGTAGTAGAGTCTAGCACTTCTTAAATAATGGAATATTTAAACAAGGTCAGGGTAAGAGGCAGCCATGACTGCCTGTTTGTGAGGCCCACGTGGAAGCGACTAAGGTGTAGTTCTTCTAACGGCCTATAGTTGGCTCATGGTGGATGCTTGCAAAAAGGACGATCACCATTCGATAACAATGGGGAAACTGTGATTTCATTCATATAATATAAAGTAATATAAAAGCGAGTAAAATAGATACATTGTCTTTGTTTCTTTAGGATCTCAGTGGCTAGTTTTATAGTATTTATTGCGATTTTGCCCACAGAATACTGTGCAGCGGCCATTCCAGTCCCAACCTGATTGTGCCAAATATGGATTGTTTCCTCTTCCAGTTGCTAAAATAAAATAACGGTCATAACGATGTGTAAACCGATGGTCGATGTCCATATTTTGTACAGTCTTTGGTTCAGGGTGTGCCGTTACGTCCCACAAGTGATGCCCTGAATATATGTATGGAGATTCTTACTGTTGTTTTGCATTTTTCCTCCTCAGCATTCCAGTACAGTGCGCTACCGTAATGCCCAGAGAGAGGATAGTGAGATCAAGATGATTCAAGAGAAGAAAGAACAGGCAGAAATGAAAAGGTGCACAAATCGCATGCACTCCAACACACACACACACACACACACACACACACACAACACACACACACAACACACACACACACACACACCACACACACACACACACACACACACACACACACACACACACACACACACACACACACACACACACACACACACACACACATCACGATGAAGTTCACATTCCATGATATATACATAGGCAAGGCAAGGCAACTTTATTGATATAGCACTTTTCATACACAAGGCAGACTCAAAGTGCTTCACGTATAAACATTGTCATACAATAAAATAAAATAATAGGTAAGTAAAAAAAAAAACATGCAAAGAAATGAGTAAAATAGAAAATGCAATGTATCTTTCTGGTAAAAATAGAAAATAAATGAGAAGTTAAAAAGGCATTTTAGTAAGTAAAAGAAAACATGCAGAGAAATGAGTAAAATAGAATGCAATGTATTTAAGATCAGATCAACAGTCTCTCTGGTACCCACGTCCCACGTTGGGATTCCAAGCCGACCTAAAGGAACATGGTACTTTTTCTGGGGCTCCACCCCGGACATATTACATATTCTTACATATTTCATATGCTGCGGTTAATTTCCAATCGTATACCTTGTGTTTCGACAGGAAAGTCCAAGAGGAGGAGCTCAGGGAGAACCACCCCTACTTCGACAAGCCCCTGTTCATCGTGGGCCGAGAGCATCGCTTTAGGAACTTCTGCAGAGTGATCGTCCGCGCCCGCTTCAACGCGTAAGACCGCCCATTCAGTCGCCGGGTCGTGTTGTGATGTGTCAAAGAAACGGACGCTCAAAGGAGTTCCTCCGCCGAGTCAGCTGCGTTTGCAGTTTGAAACATGGGTTTGATTCATGTGGTTTCACCGTGTCTAGATCCAAGGCGGACCCCATGACGGTGAAGAACACCAAATACCACCAACTGTAGTAAGTCTGACGCGCGTCAACCCATTGAGTTTCCATTGATCTTTCTGTCGGGCCTCATTGGTTGCCTTTGAATCCTTCGTCTTATGACTTGTCTGCTGGGAGTTTCGTAAACAGTTGTGCAGAAGAAAAATTTGATTTGGTGCCGTGATTAAACCCCAATAAAGGTTCCGCAGTGCGCGGAATGGGATTATAAAAAAATAAATAAAAAGGTCTGAGGCGGTGCTTTGAATCTGTTGCTGCTAGCACTGGGAGAGTTTACAGACATCCTGCTGTTGGCAAGATTGGGCTATAACACGCACAGGGACGCACACACACACACACACAGTGTGTCTCCATGTCTTTCTAGTGCTCAGAGAATCTGTCTTCATTGCTATTCTTACCCTCCCCTGCTGTCATTTTAAAATGCAATGTTCAGGGCATGTACGGGTTAGCATTCCTGTGTCTACTGTCTTTTCAGCTTCACTAATTAATCAGCACAGGCACAGTGCTCTCTAACTGTGCGTGTGTGTGTGTGTGCGTGTGCGTGTGCGTGTGTATGCATGTATGTGCGTGCGTGTGTGTGTATGCATGCATGTGCCTGCCTGCGCATGAGTGTGTCTGTGTGTGTGTGTTTGTATGTATGGATTTGTGTGTGTGTGTGTGTCTCTGTGTGTGTGTGTGTGTGTGTTTACACACTCTAGCGACCTCCTGGGTCTGGTCACCTACCTGGACTGGGTGATGATCGTGGTTACTATCTGCTCCTGCATCTCCATGATGTTTGAGTCGCCCTTCACCAGGGTTATGCAAGCCCCAACCCTACAGGTGCTCACACACAGCATAAACACACTGGATGGAGGGCCATATGAACAATACATGTAGATATAGTATGTCATCCAAATGCATTGTGTATGTTTATGTATATATCTACAAATTTTATTCAAGTTTAACATTTTGACACACACATTCAGAGTTTGTTTAACAAGTTCTCAAATCCAGTCTACACCCCTTGTCATGTGTTTTTGGGTCATTTTCTTTGCATGAAAGCCAATATCAAATGACTCCCAAAATAGATATAACATTTTTGATAAAATAGATATGGATCCATTTTAAAACCCCCCCCCAACATCCCTAACTTCAAGGGCGATTCTATATTTTATAAGGGGTGAATTGCCTCGACTCCCTATTAATCTCTCACCCACACTCTCAAGTTGTGCACCATAGTGACCTTCATAATTACGGCCCCATGCATGATCATTTAAACATTGTATGAATGCATTAAGGGCTGGAGGGACTGCGTACCAAATGCATGCATCAAGAAACCGATCCATGTCACATGGAAGTATATTTGAATAGATGAATGTTTCAGATCGGGGAGTACGTGTTTGTGATCTTCATGAGCCTGGAGCTGAACCTCAAGATCATGGCGGATGGTCTGTTCTTCACGCCCACGGCGGTCATCAGAGACTTTGGCGGGGTGATGGATATCTTCATATACCTGGTAAATAAGTCAAGATGTTCTTAGTGTGCCGTCACATAATCTCACTCACCTCCAGCACCCCTGCAATGCTATAGCAGAACCTCTGGGATGAGACGGCACACGGTGCCAAGGGGCCGGATACTAACGACTGAGAGTGGCTGGGTTATTACGGCCGTTGGTTCCTGTTTCGTCATGGAGACGTTCTGCCTAACTCACTGCCGTGACTGGAATGGAGCTTTCTGAAGCTTGTTTATCCCTGTATTTCGACAGGTCTAAGTTGACCCGCTGTTGATTTAAAACCTTGCAGATCCAGGGCTCCAGTTATTGGTAATCATGGGTCTAAAAAAAATGAAGCGAAAGAAAGCGACGCGCATGTTCACCCTGATTTGAGCTAGTGTGCTTTCAGATTTTTAGATTATTCATCTAAAGTCTTGATTTGTGTGACCGGCCCTCACCGTTCCAGCTAGCGTTCAGCTGATGAGTACAGAGCAGTAGGAGATTAAGTCAGTTTATTGATAAATGAGGATGTGGTAAACAGGTCGGGGGGGGTGTGAAGGAACTGTGAACTTTGGATGGGAACTCTCGGAGGAAATCTTACGTTCCGGAGCGCGATACATAATGAATAATTCGATTGAATGGGATTCATTCATTCATTCAATCGAATTATTCATTATATATCGCGCTCCGGACCGTAAGATTTCCTCCGAGAGTTCCCATCCAAACTTCACCTGGAGAATTAGATAGCCGGGTGGAGTTGGGGGGGATGGAGGTGATGGAGCGTGCAAGTGAAGAATGCTACAAGAGACCGGGAGAATAGGGGGGGGTTTAAATACAGGTGAATATTGCGAGTGAGTGACCTAACAGGTGTGGCTATCTCCTGAACTTTCGCTACAGAACTCCATTTTGTTGTGTATCTCTTGCTTGAGTCCAGTCATTGAGTTTGGTTTGGATTTATGTTTGCGTACATCACTGTCTAGTGAGCATACTGTTCAATTTGTAAATATTATCTGATTCCTGTTTATCAGTTAATTTCATTTATTGTGTACGGGCCTCTTTTTATTTCTATTAGTTGATCATTTATTTGATTTCTTACGCATGCAATTTGCATATAGATAGCGAAATTTGCTTTGCTGCAGGGCTGACTAGGCATTTTTAGAAATGGCACATTAAACGACATGGCATTTGGTCTTGCTGTGCTACAAGAGTGCCTCTCGATTGAACATAAGCTTAATTAAATCGCACAAAAAAAACAGAGATCATCTGATTCCAACCCTGGATCTGAATCTTGGAATGCTGTCGCCTAAATGCACACAGAGAATAAAAATACAATTACCTTCACGTCTCTGCATCTGCAACCATGCAAATGGATGATCACGCGTACCAACAGTTTATTAAAAAACAATCCCCTTCAACGTGTTGCCCCGTCGGTGTTTGAACATGCCGAGATGTAGCTCCTATGTGCTCATCGCTCTCGGCTGTCTCCTCCTCCGCACACCCCGCCCTCTCTGTCGTGGGGTGGACGTTTAGGTGAGCCTGATCTTCCTGTGCTGGCTGCCCCCCAACGTGCCCCCGGAGTCGGGGGCTCAGCTGTTGATGATGCTGCGCGCCCTGCGGCCCCTGCGCATCTTCAAGCTGGTGCCCCAGATGAGAAAGGTGGTGCGGGAGGTGCTGAAGGGCTTCAAGGAGATCTTCCTGGTCAGTGGTGTCAGGACAAATGCAGGCTGCACACGTGTTGTTTGTGTGGATGTATGTGTCAGTCAGCCAGTCAGTCAATCAGCCAGCCAGCCAGCCAGCCAGCCAGCCAGCCAGCCAGCCAGCCAGCCAGCCTGCCTGCCTGCCTGCCTGCCAGCCTGCCAGCTGCCAGCTCAGTCAGTCAGTCAGTCAGTCAGTCAGTCAGTCAGTCAGTCAGTCAGTCAGTCAGTCAGTCAGTCAGTCAGTCAGTCAGCCTGCCTGCCTGCCTGCCTGCCTGCCTGCCAGCCTGCCTGCCTGCAGCTGCTGCTCTGCTCTGCTGCGCTGTCTGACTGACTGACTGACTGCTGACTGACTGACTGACTGACTGACTGACTGACTGACTGACTGACTGACTGACTGACTGACTGTCATGTATCCCTTTTAACATGCAAACAAATCAATGTTAATGCACACAACCTATACTAGGCTTCGGCAATATTTTTCGTCACAAAAAAACATAAAAACGTTGTAATGTGCAATCTAAGACCTTCATTAACTCTAAATCCGATCAAAACAGGGAGCCTTTAGGAGTGCATCGTAGTCCACAGACCTCTAGTGGTTTGTGCAGTGAACTACAATGCTGCACCTCCAACAGTTAAATAGATCTCAAAAAAATGTCAAAAAAAACATTATCTCAGTGACGTCCGTCTTATTGGCTGCGGGCTCATTCTTCCAAACCCCAGCCAATCTCCTCAGCTTCAGCCTCCTCTGAGCCGACGGTCTGGGGATCTGCACAGTGTGGGAAAGAGTAGTCTGCCTTTAGCTGTTTGATTGATCATCTCTCTCTCTGTCTCGATGTCTTTCTCTCTTTAAATCTAACTCTCTTCTCTCTCTCTCTCTCTCTCTCTCTCTCTCTCTCTCTCTCTCTCTCTCTCTCTCTCTCTCTCTCTCTCTCTCTCTCTCTCTCTCTCTCTCTCTCTCTCTCTCTCTCTCTCCCCCCCTCTCGCTGACAGGTTTCCATCCTCCTGCTCACACTAATGCTGGTGTTTGCCAGCTTTGGGGTTCAGCTCTTTGCTGGGAAGCTTGCGAAGTGCAACGACCCTCATATCATGAGAAGGGTATGTAGGAATGCCGTGAATGATGATGTTTTCACCTTGGGATAATTTGACCCCATTATTAGGTCTGCTTAATTAACGCCCCCTTGATTAGGGGACCCAATAATGGCAATCAAATCCATAGGTGACCCTTCCCCCAATAATTATCCTTGAATATCTTCTTCTTGCTACTGAATCACGTGCTACTGATGAATCCATTGCAGGTGGACTGCCACGGTATCTTCAGAATAAACGTCAGCGTCTCCAAGAACCTCAACTTGAGGCTGAAGGCCGGAGAGAAGAAGCCAGGCTTCTGGGTGCCAAGAGTCTGGTACAGCGACTGCCTCTTTCTATTTCCTCTTTCTCCAGCTTTGCTTTGATCGATGTGCTTAACGATGCGGTGATGACTCATGTGTTGTTATCCCCTGCACTCCTATTCATAGGGCCAACCCTCGTAATTTTAACTTTGACAACGTGGGCAACGCCATGCTGGCTCTGTTTGAGGTGCTGTCACTCAAGGGCTGGGTGGAGGTCCGGGACGTCATCATTCACCGGGTCGGCCCGGTACGAAACGACCCGATGTTTCCGAAATCAATCGATCTCAAATATGGCACCCTTCCTCACTCATTAGTTGAGTGAGGAACGGTGCCATGGTTTAAATCAAGCAAAGAACTCGCCGAAACAAGTTATTTTGTGTTATTTTAATAGAGTGTTCTCATTCTCTTCGTACTTTCCACATCAGATCCATGGCATCTACATCCACGTCTTTGTGTTCCTGGGCTGTATGATTGGACTCACTCTGTTTGTGGGTGTGGTCATTGCAAACTTCAACGAGAACAAGGTGAGTCAAATAGTCACTGGTAGTCACTAGCCAACCTCCGCTAATGATGCGTTCATAAACACTGGAACTCTTATGTTGGTTATCCTTTAAAATGTTGGCAAATATAATCCACTCAATGCATGTCTGTCAGTCAAATTAAAAAAAGTAACAGTTGAAGTTATAATCAAAATATAAGATTCATGCTGATGCTCACTTTTGAATCAAATTTGTGGCAAACTCAATGAGATTATGCATGCGATGTAATACCTAGTATTAATATCAAAACAGCATTGGCTGCATTCTTGTTTTTCATTAGTTCACTTATTTTATTTCAAAAAGAAATATCAGAAACAAATCAATTTCACGGTTTCTTTCGAAGTAATGGAATCAGAGGGGTTGAAATGGAAAATACCGTGGATTCAATGACTCACAAGAATATCATGTTTACCTCCCTGATTTGCTGCTCCAGAAAACCCTTCATGGGGTTGAACACAGTGCGTGTCCGTATACATTATGCTATTGTTTTGAATAGAGGAGCTCACAGCACCACCACAGATAGTGATCTGCGTTGACTGATGGTGCCTGGCTGACACTTTTCAACTCTGCTCAAAATTTCCACTGACTAACAAGACCTGAAGACGCGAAACACAAAATAAATAGAACTGCGAAATCAAGGCGTTCAAAAAACAGATAAAACATTTTTTGGGTTTTTACTCTGGTGCCCCAAATACTACTTTTAATATGACACTTTGAAAACTTTAAAACATACGATAATAAACCCTGCCAAACCCTGCCAACAACACCAAGGGTCCATAAGTGATTTGTGAGGTTCATGATTCCCTTGGAGCACATTTGAAGAAGATGTGAAATGGCTTTCAGAGTGCATCTTAGCACTTCTGTAATATGACCAAACCCTTTGGGATTTGATTGGATTGTGCTACATTTACAAGCTTGCCTTTGAAGTGCTTGCCAGCTGTGTCCGTCGTGGGCTTTAGGAGGGGAAAGACGAACGTCTTATTGGGCTGAAAAGGCAAGCGGGCCCGCATTGCAGTATATGAAGTAACATAAAAGAAAAAGTGCATACATTGTTTCTGAAGCCAACTACAAAATTCGATCAAGTGTTATTAACAGCCAATGTGAACACTGTACATGTGCCATGTACTGAGTAGGACTGTCCCTTTTAAGACAAACGTTATATTGAATATATGGGTATCAATGTGGCGGAAACATTTTTAATATAACCCATGCAGTTGGAGAATTCCTGTAAAGCAACATTAATGAGTTGAAATGTGTGTCGGTGTCTTTGATTAAATTCAGTAAGGTTAAAGACATATCCAACTCAAAAGACGTCACTGTCAATCAGTTCTTATTGGTCCAAGCAAACGCCAGTGTGCAAGCAACTGCTCGTGGGTTGATTGTAGAACAAACAAATATATTATGCTGGATGAATTCTCAAGATGATCCCAGAGGAACAGTTTAGTGAGGAGAACGTACTGATATTTATTTAAAAATAAATGGCAAAAAGCGATAGATCTTCTGCATGAACCACATCATACACGGACAAAGCTGTCTTGCTTCTCAGTACTCCTAAATGGTGCAGGTTCCTGGGGTTCCTCCAGGTTTTCACCTGTCTGTCTCCGACCCACAGGGAACTGCTCTGCTAACGGTTGACCAGAGGAGGTGGGAAGACCTGAAGAGTCGACTGAAGATAGCCCAGCCCCTCCATCTGCCCCCCCGCCCAGGTACGCCAACGCACATACATGCCCACGCGTACACATGCAAACGCACATCTATACAAGATTAGCCTAGGTAATCCACCTATACACATGAATGAAGACACCAAGCACATGTGTACACCCGATAAGCCCAGGTACTAAACATACACGCATGCATGTAGATATGCATACAAATCTACACACAATACACATTCCTACAGTCCATCTATAAAAAAATGCTTGAAACTAATGGGTTTAGCTTAATCTGTGTTGTATTTGAATTCACTCAAGTGTGTGTGTGTTGTGTGTGTGTGTGTGTGTGTGTGTGTGTGTGTGTGTGTGTGTGTGTGTGTGTGTGTGTGTGTGTGTGTGTGTGTGTGTGTGTGTGTGTGTGAACGCACAGGTTTAGGTGGTTGCATATTTAGTGAATTTGCTCGTATCTGAAAGCCCTGCTTTTTATGATGAAGGAAAAATATCATCATTCATTCATTCATTCATTCATTCATTCAATTACTTTTCCTTTTCTCATGAAGAAACAAATGGTTGCATAAGGCAAAATATTGGGATTTGGGGGGAAGCTGGACCCAAGTAGGTCAAGTAAGCAGATCTTGTACACAGGCAGTCCCTATTCTACAGAGGAGACAGCAGCCTCCTAAATGCTCAGTTCTCAGTCGCCGTCGGCCCTTAAATCTACACCAACACACCCTACATGTTCCCTGTCAATCGCAACCTAGCCTCCGCGGGCGTTTCAACACAACTGTTCTTTATCCATCCGACATCCCAGCAGCAGCAAAGTGATGCAGAGGAGTATGGCAGTGGGAGGGTGGGGGGGGAGGGTCCTTTGAGACATCATTCAGGGGGGGGGGGGGAGTCCTGTGAGTACAGTTCAGATGTGGAACTGAACAGAAAATCAATGGCGTCGGCTACGCTCTGCTGACACCAGCAACAATCCGCCCCACTGTTGATCTTCAGCCAAACGGCCTTCAGTGTTGCTGCCATTGGCTCGCCTGGGTCGCTGTCTCAATCACTCACCCCCCTCACTCATTCACAGAGTTACTGACCTGTTCACTTACGCAACGAATCACTCACTCACGCACTCACTCTCTCATTCGTTCAGTCACTAACATACTTGGTTACTTGCTCAATGGCTCACTCCCGCAGTAACTGACTTGTTGCTTACTCAATGACTCACTATCTAACTCATTTGTTTACTTACTCACTCGCTCATTCAGTAACTGACTCGGTCTCTTGAAACGTGTACACCTTCTCAATCACTCTCTTGACTTACTCATTCAATCACTCACTGAATCACTCATTTACTCGTACTTATTTCCTCACGTCACTGACGCCCTCGTTAACTCAGTTCCTGACATGTTCACTTACTCAGTGTTCAGCTTGTGCGTTAGCAGGTGTTTATCTTTTTTCAAAGCTTAGCCGCTGTTCGAGAGTGAGGCCTTGATGTGTATCATGTATGCTATAAGATGATAGCGAAGATGATATAAAGATGTAGTGTGTCGCTCTTTAGGGACGTTGTCCAGAGACGTTTTGCCCTCCCACCGTCATTATTGATGCAGCCCATGAATCTCAGCGCCAAGCAGAGTATACAGCAGTTAATGAGGCCGAAGAATTTATAGAGTTCAACGACAAGGGCTGTCAAGTTGTCACTGAGGAGACAAGCTGTCCCTCAGCCTCCCGACAGTTACATTGATTATATCTGCTATGTCCTTCGTATACTGTTGTTGTGTTGTGCACTGTTGTGGTTGTGTATTAGATTGTGGTCAGACAGCCACTAAAGTTTGTTTTGGTGAGGGTTATTAAAATTCCCATTCTGTTTTTTCTCGTAAACCTTTTTCTTTTGCGGTCATAATAGCATTATCAACGGTGCCTGAAACTGGTTTGACACTCGAAGAAACCGGTACTCCCTTAACTTTCCGTTCAACCCTTCCACTCCCCACCAGAATAATATCCTCACCCCCTAATGTTGAGATGAACAGCGATTGGTAAAAAAAACATCCAATTGTCATTGGATATGCCTGGGTACCTGTGTCCGCTGCTTCGTGTTCTGAACCTCGTCTTCCCTGACAGAGAACGGGGGCTTCCGGGCCAAGATGTATGACATCACTCAGCACCCCTTCTTCAAGCGGGGTATCGCTGTGCTGGTGTTGGCCCAGTCAGTGCTGCTCTCTGTGAAGGTACATGGGAAGTTCAGTCGTCCTTAAAGCCTGTGTCTTAGGGAATGCATTTGCACACATACA